>VYZM01019511.1:0-12745 GCA_013398915.1 Dromas ardeola | reverse complement strand
CCTCAAAAAAAAAAAAAAAAAAAAAAAAAAGGAAGAAAAGCAAGATTTATTCCTATCTGTGCCATCAATTTTCTCTACAGCACTCCAGGGCACCTATAAAAAGTATTCATCATTATTAGTATACTGTAACAGCCTCAAAACTTGTAGTAAATAGGGTGTTTAGGACCAGCACTGGCAAATGCTGCAGTGGTTTTGCTGAGAGCGATATGCAGGAAACATTAAGCTTGTTCAGGTGGTACAGAATCACTGACACTGCACCAAAATCCGCAAGCTCTGGATCTGGCCCCTGGGTCAGAATTATAAGCATAGTGCTTCAACAAGCCTGAACTCAGCTCAGCTCCGGTGAAACACATGGTATTGCTTCAGACACTCAGGCAGTCAAAATTGTTATACCCCAGGGTAAGGAAGAAGCAATAGTTGTTTTACACTGATGAAAATCTGTGAAACTCCAGTGCCTCCCACAGCCGCTGCCATCTTGCTGAAGCAAACACACCACCTCAGGCTTTAAGCTAAAAGCATGGTCTAGTCCTGCTTGTTTAAAATTTGCAGCAGCCTGGTTTCTGTCTTCATCCTCCTTTTCTGCCATTCCGTATGCACGTTGCTGACTTTTACCTTGTTATATTACTCTGTATTCAGTCTTGCAGTTCCTACCTCAGTAAATATCTACAAATCAAATTCTGCTTTCACAACCAGAGCTATATTTAGCAACAGACCCAGGGTTTTTCTTCATCTCATGGTTCAATAGGTTTATTTTTCCTTCCTGGAAAATACGTCCAGGGTCTGAAGATTTATCAGGCCTGAGTCACCCATAACACCCTTACCACATTGCTGTGCTCTCTGTACTCAGGGTAACAGTAGTCCAGCCTATGCATAGTTTTGGTGATAACTCTTCAAGAAGCAGGATATTAGTTTCTGTGTCGGCATCCACTGGAAAACAATTGCAAAACTACATCTGACTTCACAGGGCTACAAAAATGAATCCTTCACTAACGTTACTTGTTCAGCACCATTCTTTCTTGGTTTTCACCTGTTAGTCTAATAGCCTTTGTTGTTAATCTCTTGTTGCTGAGGCAGGAAAATCATACGTATTTAGAACTATCTTTTTTGGCATTTCTTTTGAGAACTACCTCCCAGAGGCACCATTTGCCTCTATCACTATATATAATTTTTTTTCCACTCCTCACTGTTCCTTTCAAGGGCTTTTATTTCCCCTGCTTCAGACACAGATCAATCTAGTGGCAGCTGATGTCTGGTTATAGGAAAATCTGATATCAAAAGCCTGGAAATTATTTGTAAAAAACACCCTGTACTTTATCTTCTATTTCTTGCCCACCAGCACTCAACCTCCCACTCCAGACAATATCTCCACTCTGGTTTTCTCCTGCTGCAAACAGCTCGTTTCAGTTTGTACCCTCCTTGTTGAGCAGCAGCAAGGTAGCACGTGGGTTTGGTCCGCTATAGCTGAAGAGGTCAAGCCTGTGATTTTTACGCACACAGAACTACCCAGAAGTTTAGTTAAGCTGGGACAGCACTACATACTAGTGTACCGCATCTTTACACAGATACGGATCACTTTTGGGGAAAAGCAATAATTTTACTACACTAAATTGAGGTTGTTTGCCCCTAATTGCCTTCCTCTGAAGTTTGCTCTACTGACCTCCCCAGCTCCCCCTCCTGCTCAGTCAGAAACTGCTTCCTTTGCAAAACAAGTAGATAGCTTGTGTGACAAGGTTTATCATTTAAAAACCTCATTTCATTGCTTCTTTGATTGAAAATACAGTTGCATTTCTATTACCCCTTCCATCTGTCAAAGGCCATTAGTTAGAAATCTCATCATAATTCCTTGCATAGTCCATGAAATTAATTTCTTTTTATGGTCCTGCAGCCTGAACATTTCTATTGTAGTTATGTGAGACAAAGAAAAACCATTTTTAATAATCTTTCTCCTTCCTCACTGCAAGGGAATGCAATTCTGCTACATCCATTCCTTTTGCCTCCTGAACACTCCCAATTTAAACAATCTATACGTGAATCTTGCAGTCAGGTCTCTGTCCACACTTCAGGGCTTTGCCGTAGCTGGAACAGTAGTAGACACCGGACTCCAAACAACAAGTCCCACACAGCTTGCGATTTGAATAATCTACCAGCTCTTTCACAGGGGTACGGACTGTATTTCCGTGGTCCTTAGGTCAGCGAGGATTTGCCTCACCTGTAAATACCCCAAATTCTCAGTAGTAAGAGGGTTTGGATGACCAATTCTAGTATTCCCTCAAAGCTAGATTTCTAGAAGGCACTGCACACTGCTCCTAAAAGCCTTGTGAGTTATATTTTTAACAAAGAACACATCCTTCTTCCTGCTGATTCCTAAGGAGGTCCCGTCTAAACACATCCAAAAGCCACTAGGACCCCTAAATATCACTTCAGCCCTCAAACATTCAGGTTTCTTTAAAAAGAAAATTTCTAAGCCACTGAGAATGAATTTTAAATGGTTACACAAACTCTCAGCTGGTAGCAAACATAGGTGTAAAGTCTCTGAAGGAAAATCCTTATTAAGCTATTTAAAAAAATAAAAATCAATAGTACTTCCTGCCTTGGTTTGCTATCTATCATCTCATTTATTTTGCTATAATTTTCTTGAGCACTACCAGACCAGTCACTTTTAATCAGATCTCCAGACTGAAGCACTCCAGGAGTTTAACTTGGAAGCCAAGGTTATCTTAAACCATGTGCACAATTCTGTAGCTGCCTCAGCATTATTCAATGACTGGTCCAGCGACTCGCATCATTTGCTGCACACACAGCTGGTTTGTCGAAGGTCATCTTGCCAGACCCTGTAAAAGTGTTTCCAGCTCCAAGAATCTGTATGTGTTATACACTTGAGATACCTCAGACATCAGGTTGTTACATTTGATTATAGCATGCAAGTAAGTACGTAATGAGGCAGGACATGAGGATTTTGCTCTGGTTGAACCGGTTGTTTAAGATGAGAAAGCAGAAGGATCACCCTTGCTGTGCTTTGAGCAGATGTACAGTCAGCTAGGTACCATTTTCTCTTTGGTACCGAAACCCCACAGAAGAAGAGAAACAGGATACAGAAGCTCTGTCACTGGAAGCTTCCCCCAGTACATCTTCTCCCCTCAGGTTTTTGCATTAGCTGGGTGTTTTCATAGAGAATCTGAAATAGAATATTGTTATTAAGGACTCCAGAGCTTTCGAGTAAGACTTAAGTCATCAGGATCTGTGTAAACTAACTAATTAATGTAATTACTCATTCTTATAATGCATGTATTTTACAGAAGAATTCTGCCTGATCAGCTTTAAGAGCTTGGCTTCACATAACAGGCTGAGAACAGTCACCAGACTTCAAGAAGGGTTTTTCCAGTAGTGAGAGCTTTTCTGAAGAATTCAGTACATGCGGAATTCCATACATCATAAGATTTCCTCAAGAACACTCTGCACAAGTATTAAAAATACAATATCCAAGGCCAGTTGTGTTCCAGTTTATTTTCCAACAGAGGGCTTTCAGAGCCTCGTTGTTTCTGCATGTGGTTTTATGGAAATACTTGGAGTTGTGTGCTTGTGAGCAGGCTTTGATGGCTTTCAGTGCTATTGCTGGCCTGTTCTGAGGCTATTGCAGTGGCCAGAGAACAAACAAAATAGTCTGTTACAGCTACGGACCATGCCAATCACCAGATCCCCATATAGAAGTACAAACAAACCGCTCCCCTGTTCAGTTCAAATCACAACTGAGTTCACATGGCCTCTGACGAGACAGACAGGTAGGAGGTGGTGAAGGAAGAAGTCAAAATAGGGTTTAACCCCACCCAAATGTTACAGCTTAGAATCCTCTAGTTCTTATTGCCATCTCCAGAGGCTGTAATAATCTCCAGATGAGTTATCCGTTTCAGTTCTTTATCTGCACAGCACATATTAAATTCTATGTTGTCTTGCTGACGCCTCTGGATGACAGCAACATAAACTCCCCTGAACAGCTCATGCCTGACATTTTCTAGCAGATTTACTAATTAGCAAGGGGCAAGGCTTTTTGCCATGCGGGGTTTATTTCTGTTGTTTCATTATTGACATGTTATCTGCTTGCCATGGGGAAGCATCTTTCAGGAGTGCAATTAAAATACATGAGTTGACTTGCCCTTCTTTCTCTTTCCTAGAAGAATTACCCTGCTGTCTAGTGTTTTCCTGCTGCTTATACATGCCACTCAGTTCTTGCAGAAGGAAAGATCAAATCCATCCAGACACAAGACAAATCCATACTGCATTCTGGCAGTATGGATTTATTCCATCGAATACTTATTTCCATGTCAACACTCAAGCCCACATGAGACCTTGCTTCAGTCTGAGTTGTCCAGCACATCCTGGCCATATTTGAGGTTTCTGATGGATAAGATTAAGTTTTTCACTAGAGATTTGAGTGTCCATAATGCGTAGGGAAGTATGAAGCAGTCACTGTTTGGACTAGAGAGTCTGGGACTTTGAGGACTTCATTTTTACCTCGGCATAAATTAAGGGCTACATGTTTCAGCTACACTTAGTAATTAGTAATTAGAAATACACTGCAGCTCAAACAATTACAATTACTATAAAGGACTGTATTATATTACCTGTCCTGTCTTCAGCGTCAACAGGTTTTTCCAGAAGAGTAGACACTGCCGAGTCTCTTGCAGAGATCAAGGACCATGCATCTCCTGAAGAAATTACATGCTCTGAGACTCCAGAACACTCAAAACAGCCTAGTGCTTCCTATTTTGACAAGGAGAAAAGCTGCAATTGCACAAATAACCTTTGAAAAATGTCCCAATAATGAATTAGCCTGGATTTACTCCCATAAGCTGCATCTGACCTCAGTTCGTAGGTGGAGGACAGAAGAAGATAACTAAATCACTGAACAACATCCAGATACACAGCACTACTTGAGATAAACATCACAAGAGAATGCTTCCTGTTTGCCTCAATAAAATTAATTCATTCCTTACCTAATAAACTAGGAAACAGTCCTGTCTCAAGACTTACCCCTTAGACTGCTGACTGAAGAGTTTCTGTTACTCCACATATCATTAACCTAAGCATATAAAGCCCTTTCCTGAGGGAAAAGGCATTTGTTTGCTGAGAAGTAGCAGAAACAGCCAGAAAAGATCAATTTTACACTTCGAGATTTCTAAATGAATTAAAGAAATCCTTCCTGAAGGCCATGTCAAATAAAGACATCAACTGTAAGTCAGTTGAAGCAAGCCACGAACTAAAAATAGTCTGCTTTATGAATTGGTGTATGGTATATTTATCTGAGCATTCAACTGTTACTGCAGGTGACAAATCTGGCATACACTTTCATGAGGAAAAAAAATAAAATCAAGACTGCAGTTCTGTTCACTGTTTTGAACAATACTGCAGCAGCCTATTTTACATATATTTCATTGTCTAGTGAACGAGGCCTGGTCCTTCAAGTCTCAACTGAGACAAATACTATTGATGCTTGCATTTTAAACAGTATGTGGTTCAAGCCAAGTACCTAATTCTACAACCAATGGCCAAGCTAGGGCAGATGAGTGTTCAAACATCACAAAATGGTTCGGGTTGGAAGGGACCTTAAAGATCATCTAGTTCCAACCCCCCTTTCCTGGGCAGGGACACCTCCCACCAGACCAGGCTGCTCAAAGCCTCATCCAGCCTGGCCTTGAACACCTCCAGGGATGGGGCAGCCACAACTTCCCTGGGCAACCTGTTCCAGTGCCTCACCACCCTTACAGTAAAGAATTTCTTCCTGATATCCAATCTGAATCTCCCCTCTTTCAGTTTGAGGCTGTTACCCCACGTCCTGTCATTACACTCCCTGATCAAGAGTCCCTCCCCATCCCTCCTGTAGGCCCCCTTCAGGTACTGGAAGGCCGCTATAAGCTCTCCTCGGAGCCTTCTCTTCTCCAGGCTGAACAGCCCCAACTGTCTCAGCCTGTCCTCATAGCAGAGGTGCTCCAGCCCTCTGATGGTCTTCGTGGCCCTCCTCTGGACCCGTTCCAACAGGTCCATGTCCTTCTTGTGCTGAGGACTCCAGAGCTGGATGCAGTACTCCAGGTGGGGTCTCACCAGAGCAGAGCAGAGGGGCAGAATCACCTCCCTCAAACTGCTGGCCACGCTTCTTTTAATGCAGCCCAGGATGTGCTTGGCTTTCTGGGCTGCAAGCGTGCATTGCCTGCTCATGTTGAGCTTCTCGTCCACCAGCACCCCCAAGTCCTTCTCCTCAGGGCTGCTCTCAAGCCGTTCTCTGCCCAACCTGTATTTGTGCCTGGGATTGTCATGACCCAGGTGCAGGACCTCGCATGTGGCCTGGTTGAACTTCATGAGGTTTGCACAGGCCCACCTCTCCAGCCTGTCAAGGTCCCTCTGGATGGCATCCCATCCCTCCAGTGTGTCGACCGTGCCACACAGCTTGGTGTCGTTGGCAGACTTGCCGAGGGTGCACTCGATCTCACTGTCCATGTCACCAACAAAGATGTTAGACAGCACTGGTCCCAGTACTGACCCCATACAAAACATCTACACCTGGCTTCAGCCAAGTTCCTTTACAGATCCATGAAGGTAGGTGCCCAAACATGGATAGATTGCTAGTGTTAGTTTACTACCTTTTTCTTAGACTGGAGGCTCATTTGAAAACCAAGACCAGCAGCTACACATGAACATTTTGCATATGGTGAGTCAAGCAAACTGAGAGAAACACCTCATCCATCCTTTTCATCAGTACGATCAGGAAAACAAACTGATAGATGATCCGGAAATAAAAAGCATCATTTATCAGCTTGCCCCAAGCCTGAGAATTTTAGCTTTTTACATAGCTACTAATCTTTCTTGACAAGAAGCTTTTGATCAACTGCTTAGATAACAGAAAGCCCTAATTTGCAGCGCCAGCAGTAAAGCTGTCTGTTCTGGAGGGCCCACACTTCCAAACACTCCTGTATGATATCCTTGCTGAGATGGTGATAAAGGAAGGGCTGGCTTGTGAAAGCCCCCTAGCTTGCCTTGCTAAAGAGCCATATCCATCAGCTGTGAGCACAGTTGTGGCTTTTTCACTTTGAACTAGAGTATTAAGCATGTTTAAAGATTGAAATCAATGCGAGTTATCCTGCTAGCACAAAATAAAGCAAGTTACTTTTAAGCAAGCTCCCCTAGAACAATAGTGTGCATGAACAGAGCAGGGGAAAGAATAATTTGGATCCTGCAAACAGAGTATAGTTTACCACCAGATTCTCAACCAATATCCTGCCAATATTCTGCAGAAGAGAATTGTCATTGCAGCAAGGCAGTCCTTGAGCTCTTGGCTTCCAGAAAATACCACCACCTATTCCTCCCCTAAAACAAACTTGAAACAGATTTATGAAACAGACTCCTGAAGATTATCTTAAACTGAAGAAATGGAATAAATCTCTGGATAGGCAGGTTCCTTGTGTGTGCCAAGCAACTGTTTCGGGATCATGTATTTTTAGATGACTGCTGGTCTCAGGCAGGACCCATTTTAGATCACACTGTGAATAACCACCCCTTATCTCCCATGGCTACTTTTCAATATCTCTCCAGGATATTGAGCAGGAAGCCATGCTAATCGCTTCTGCAATAAGTTACCATAAGACGATTCAGAGCGGGTAAAAAAGAAAACATTATCAGATAAATCAAAGAAATTTTATTCAGCCTTCGGGACATCTCACCTGAGGTGAGCACCAGGGGCTGAGAACATAAGGCATCTTCACAAAGGTATCAGCAGTCTTAAACTTCCCAGCTGCTCTGTCAGGGCAATAGCAAGCCAAAGGTCTAGGAAAGCGTGAATTCAGTCTCAAATCCAGTGACTTTATGCTTACTTAGCTCTTGCTTTGTCACCCCTCATTTACTGAAGCCTGATCAGACGCTACTGTGGTTACATTAGCACATTTTCAGGGGCATACAGCTCCCACCACGGGGGCACAGCAAGTCTCCATTTGCAGGCTGATAGCCCACAGCAATACAGAGGAGTTAATGCCAACCCCCTTCTCAACAAGCTGCACCACACACACAGAAGTCACCATCTCTCAGCCAGAAGGGCAGAAGCTCATTAAAATATGCTAACAAGGTCTTCTTACTTCACCTTTAATCTAGGAAGTTGCTTCTGTTTTCTCAGTTTCCCTTAGAGTCAGTCGCTTCTGCCTGGGAAAGAATTTGATTGATTATTGTATCTTGCTTCCACCATCTTTTATTTTCTTAATGTTTGATTTCTGTCTTGGTAAAGAGAGAAAAAGCCAAGTTAAAACAGACAGCAAGCATTTCCCCAGTGACCTGTGAAAGAAAGCTTAATTAACACTTGAAAATCCCTCACATATCTCAAATCCGCTCAGCACTTGTGGATAGGCTGCTGTTTGCAGCTGCCTTAAACACAGGCTTGTGAGTTGATTGTTACAGCTGAAATTAGTATTTATGTGTCTGTTAATAACAGCATCCCAATGTCCCTTGTAACCAAGCTATCCATTGTCAGCACATGTACTAGGGCTAACACAGTTAGAAGCAGAAGACTAGGAAAGCAAAATAAAGACAGAAGTTTCTGGGTTCTGCTGTGAAACCAGAAGTGGTATCCATCAATTTTTTGGCCTTTAAGAAGCCCATTCCCCCAGCATTTGGCAGGATGAGTTATTCCTCAAGATCATAAGCCCATAGCTCCATTATCCTCTGTTCTGCTACAAAAACCAGAGATGACCATTAGCCACTACCTGGGCACTGCTGAAGTGGTGGCTGCTGCTTGTTTCCAAGCTTGATGACAACCCACAAGGTTATGAATATCTCCAAGCTAGAGATTAGGCTAAACATTTCAAACTTCAAAATTTACACTATAAAAATTAGCCACAGCTTACCCAGAGGCAGCCGCTCACCCAAACACCCCAAGGCACAAAGGCAGCTCCTTTCTTGCCAGCAAAACCCTCAGGGATGCTCTACAATTAGCTGCCTCCTAAATTGCACAGCATTACCTAAAAATCCAGGCTGCTTTAAGGTGTTGCAGCTATTCTCAGGCAACAAACACAGAGAATCACCTTAGAAAAGCTTGATCACACTTACTGATTGCGTAGCATCCCCCAAAAAAATCCAGAGAGAAGGGGAGAAGGTCCTATTAAGATCGGGATTAAATACCCCGGGAGCAAGATGGGGCTGAGTGAGACTGGCCGGGAGGGAGGGCTGGGCAAGAACAAATGCAGGTGTGTTGGGGCTAAACCCCCAGCTGCTAAAAGTTGGTATAATTCAATTGAAGATGAAATTGCAGTTTTTATACTGAAAGGATTATGAAAAGTAAACCATAAAGAATGTCTAGCACTTTATATGAACGCTTTTAAATGGCTTTAAAATACAAATGTCCTTGATACGTCTTAGAGTCAAAATTTAAATTGTGATCCTGGAGCAGTTTTTTTTTCAAGGTCAGAAGTCTGTTTATGATCTGAACCTCCTCAGAAGTGAGCTTTGTTCTCTTCTCTGTCTCTAATCACTTTTTTTTTTAAGTTTCCATGGCTCAGTCAAAACACATTGTATTTTAAGCCAGACCAAACAAGAGAGGGGATAGAAAAAGCTACATGCAGGAAATGGCATTCATACAAATAAATAAACAGAGGAGACTGCAGCTGACTTTCTGTTTTATTTCTTTTTGATTAGTTTAGAAAACAAAATAAATGCAGTATGTACAAAGCAATACAGGCTTTGTAAATCTCTTTTCATTCCAATGGTGTAGTAAAGTGTGTCACGTTTTCCTTTGTTATACTGCTTCCTCATGGACTTAAAATTTGGATGCAATAAGCAAATCCACTCGGAACTGAAAGCTGAATCTTGGCAGACAGGAAAGATCAGTTTAATATTAAAAAAAAAATAATATTGGCTTGCTGCATAAAGAGCGGTGTGGACAGAATAGGAGGGAGTGTGTCTTTAGCCTGATTCGCATTTCCACAGTCCTGAAATGAGATGTTTTCAAAGTTGCATTTTCCAGATGATTAATATAGTTGTACAGAGTTAATTCATTATGGGATTGTCATGGTTTTGGCCAAATCGGCCAATGGCCAGCGACAGATGCTCCCCCCCAGCCTCTCATGCACAGGGAGGAGGGGGAGAGGTAAAGAGAGATTTACAAGTCTAGAAGAAACTAAACTACTTTAATAAAATATTAATAATAAGATAAAAAGGAAAATTATGAAATAGATACAGTATATACAAAACCGTATTAAGCTCCCGGGTGATGTCACCGGCAGGCACTGGTGAAGTCCCAGGCTGGACTCAGCGATGAGTGGGGGCCAGGTTCCAGAGTTGGAGTCAGGAACACACCAATCGGGATCAGAGGCAGATGAACAGACAGGGTCCTCCTCGGATGTCAGCCATTGAAGGAAGAGAGTTGACCCTTTGATCCCTCAGCTTTTATACTGAGCATGGGGCAGATGGGGTGGAATANGACCCTCCAACAGGGCAAATAACAAAATTAGCTGACCTCGGTTGTTATAGCAATAAATATAAGCAAGAGCCTCGCTGCATACCATTCCTTGGCACAAACTGTCTTATCATTCTGAACGAACCGCTTCAGACACAACATGCTGTTAATTTCAGAGAGTTAGAAGAGGCCTATCTAAGAAATAAAATTACTGAACAGAAAGTTGGTTCTGTTTTACCTCAGACCAGGACAGGGATGGATATCCAAGGCTTCTCCATAGAACTGGGAAGAACCTGAGTCTTTAATGACACTGAAATTCAACTGAAAATCACCTGGAATAATAAACTAAGTAGAAGGAACACTTGAGGCTTTTTTCTGGCAAACTTCACATGACTGTTCAGGGGGTAGCTGATCTGGCCTTACACTGACCCAATAGTACATTAAGAGCCCACCAAGGACTAGATTTGGGCTTTTTGTCTCAAACAGCTGAGAAAGTGCATCCGCATACTCAGCCCCCAACTTTCTGCATCTTTCCTGCTTTTTACATCCTATTCATTTCTCCTTTTCATCTCCAGAACAAGGTTATGAGCCTCATCCCCCCTGTCAGTGAGGATTTTGCTATGGCCCCAAATTGTCAGGGATAAATGCATTTCTTAGAAAGTCCCTGGGCTCTCATTCCAGCTTTCCAGTTGAATTTGTGTGGCTTGAAATCAGGTTCTTTAGATTATTCTAATTTCTGGTCTTTCTCCATCTGTGACTTGCAGATTTGTCCGTCATAAAAATGGCAGTGGGGCGATGGATGGTATTAATAGAAGCAAATGATTTTACAAGCTTCACAAAGTGCCATAAATCTAACCCTTAGAGCTAAATTTTCATAGCAGTCAGAGTGCAGTTACAGCTGGGAAAGCGACTGTAAAAATGAACCCTTTTTCCTCAATAGGTTTGCTCACAGAGGATGAAATTAATACCTCCAGACCAGTGTCTCTCCACAGAGAGCTCCAGTGAGGTTTTGTCATATGCGGTCCCTGAATTGCGGCCAATGTCCTGATCACCCCCTGTTCGATGGTCCCCGTTGTTACTGGGCTGGCGATGGGGTTGGTGCTCTGCAAGCAAAAACTAGCCTCGGGCCAAATTCGTCACCTGTGAACACAGACCCAGGAACAAGCTCCTGATGGGGACATCTTACTGTGTGCCAGTGCTGTTCCATATGGGTTTTCTTCCCCTTCGGTGCCTTGAGAAGCAATTTATGTCTCTTTTATGGTGTAATCTGCCAAATTATGGTCAGGAAAAGGCCCACCATGGGCAGTTGCAGCCCCTGAATGTGATCTGAGATGCTGGCAGACTCAGAGAAAGGGCCACATGGAAATTCAGTGGTGGCATGGGTCAGCGTACGGATCCCTGTAGCACGGCACAGAGATTGTGCTGCAGGCGCTTTAGCAAGAGATAACAGCTTGAGTTTCTGTCTCCTGAACAGGAGCGAGACTTTGGTGTCTAACCCTTGGTATGCTTCCACTTAACAACTCAATTTTCAAAACGTCTTGTGTGTACCAAAATACTTCCAACTGCTTTTTATTTGTCTCCTAAATTCACCACAGCAGGCGAGTCAAGAGCTGGAAAATAAATTGCTGAAACATCCTTGCAACTTGAAAGATGTAGCATTTTTACCTTCAACTTCATTTCATGAAGACAATAAATACTTTCCTGTTCCTGTCAAGCCTCTGATGAAAAGCAAGGCTGATGCTTCATTAATCACCAGCGTGATGGTTAGTCATCGGGAAAGCCAACATTTCTCTCCCCGTTATAATCACTGAAACATCAGGGGACAAATGGCTAATTGGGAGGTTTTTAGCGAATAGTAGAAACCACTAAGTGGCTGGCTGTCAATTAAAACTCTTAATTCCATCTGAAAGTCACGTTAACAAAGCTGATTTTGAATAGCAAAGAATTATAACTAACAAATTAAGAAATAGAAATTCAGTAGGAGCCTGGTTAGGAAATCACAGCCTCCCGCAGCCTGGCTACAGCTTCCAGCAATTTAACACGCTGCTGACGGGAGTTTTCTCAGCTCCCGATCCCAAAATGTTTTACAAATATGATGGAGTGCTTGCAAACAGAACAGCTGATGCACAAGAAGCGGTTCTGCCTTCCCCAAGGTCGGATAAAAGGCAGACGACGTCCAAGCACCAGCAGCAGGTGCCAAGTACTGTTAGGACTTCTCATTACTTCTGGACGGGCGCTGAATTACTCCAGCTACCTGTGGTGAATAAGTGATGTCCTCCTGCTCTTGCACGACTGTTGGCCAAGGTGGCCAACAGCATC
>VYZM01019505.1:102155-139136 GCA_013398915.1 Dromas ardeola | reverse complement strand
CCGGCCCCCGGCCCCGCGGGAGGTGGCGAGTGGCCCGTGCTCCTGCCCGGGAGGCTCGGTGCCAGGCCACACCGGCTCCCTCGTCCTCGCTAAGAGCTCGTCTACCCGTGATTTCAAAGGAGGAGCACTTACAGCTGGAGGATCCACTACGTCGCTGTTTGTGTTGTTGCTGGTTTTTCTTCGGTGATCACAGGGACACTTCAAAATACTTCGTGTCATGGGCCAATCCAATTAACATAAAATAAGGAAACAGCTCATGGTGGAAAAGTGCAGTCAAGTGCTTTGTTAAGGGGCATCCCAGCATAGTCGTGGTCCTCGTGTTAAACTGCCAGAATAAGATTGTATGCAGATAAGGTTGAAGAGAGAAGCAAAGTAGGCAATTTCAGCAGTTGCACAAATTGAGAAAGCTGTGTAACACATCTCAAATGTTTGTGGTAAATGGTCAGAAATGTTGCTTATTAGTACACTTGAAACGCAGAAGTACAGCTTCAGAAATTAAACTCCCGAACCTTTGATAAGCATTAAAAGCAAAGGTATCTTCAAGAGAAATGTGGTGCTGTTAGTTTATCACAGTCCAATGATGTGGAAGTCGTCCACAAGGTTCCCAAGGTTTGTATTTATCTGAAGTTGTATGGCTTGATGAAAAAGCTTTTGTGCAACTACCCCTGCCCTAATTTCTCTTACAGAGAAGAGATTAGTTTGACTGCAAAGAATTTTTTTTAATGTTTTTCTTTCAGGCAGTGGGCATGGGAAAGAGTTCCAAATTGGCACCCTACTGGCAGAAGTGGTTGCAATGTGAAGTGAATTCTTTCTAGCTGGCCTAGCACCATCCACCTAGCAAAAAACATGACTGGGACAAATGCTGCTGTTCTCTAGCAAGCAGTGGGTTGACCTGGGAGTTGGAACAGGATATTGTACATCATCACAGAAAAAAATGCATAAGAATATGAGAAAATGAGGTAAGTGAATGGAAAGAGTGGATATAGGTCTCGAATCTCCAAAATTTGAGCGTTCAGTGGCTGGAGAGCAAGAAGTGCTCAAGATTATTTGTTTTCTGAATTTGAATTAAGACTTTGATATGCTGTCCAACACTGGTAAAACCTTTGGAAGACTTTTCATCAGCTATTGAAAGTAAGATACTGACCCTCTGTTTTCACTTAGTTGCTCATCCGGCATACTGTACAATTTGTCAGTGGGTGCTAAAAAGCCAAGGTTCATTTGAACAGTTTTGAAGGCTCTGTGACTGAAGTTTGTCCCTTCCATCTGCTGAATTGCAGGAGATGCTGGTTTTGTTTTTTCTCAAACACATGGATGCCCTGAGCATCCATGTAGTGGGGGATGTCCCCCACTACAAGAGCCTTTCATCACTGTGAAGATGATTGAGATCGACTAGTTGCAAGTTGAGTTCTTCACCTGCAGCAAAGGTGGCCCTAACAGAGAAACCTTCAACAGCCAAATATGCTCATATTCTTTGCAGCATTCAAAAGGATTGTAGCAATACAGTTGTGTTCATGTCAATGTTGAAGATGCAATATTTACTGAAGGGTAAGTTAAAACAAAGAGACAAAGATAGGAGAATGACATTATGATAAAGTTATTTAACACACTGTAATAAAACAAGGATTTCATTCACAGGTATCCACCTTAGATATCAAATACCAGATTTAATGTTTTGACATTAGGAAATTAAGTTTCTTGGTCTGGTTCTTCTTGATCATTTTAGGCTTGAAACTCAAAAAAAACCCAACCCCAAACCCAACAAACAAACAATCTATGAATTGTCTATGTGGAGAACGTTGCACATAGAAAGTTTGTGTGAGTTTGCCTATTTTGGAAACCTGTTAGGGAATAGCCATGGTCTCCATCCTCATCTCCTACTTTGCTTGTCTTGGTTTTTGTCAACTTGCAAGTATTTTTGCACCAATTGCATGGTAAATGCAGGAAAGGAAAGAATATTATTCTTCATGTAAAAGATATTTTAAGGGTGCTGTAACCTGCTAAATATCAGTAGTGTTAGGGTCAAGATTCAAATGAGAGTTTATTTCAATTGTACACCAGGAGTTTTAAAAACTTATGCTGAAATCATGCTTAATTTCCGAACCTACTTTTTATATATATATATATGAAAAAGCATTTAATTTTATGTAAGCAAATTGTTCAAAAAGATTTACACCCCAGTAAAATAAATGCCCTAAGAGAAGTGTTGTTTCATTTGAATGTTCTTTATTTTTCCTTGTGTTTGGTCTTACTCCAGTTGAGTGGTCACTCTAAAATCAGTATATCAAGGCACAAAGATCTTTATTTCCGTCAAAGAGATCTCTTGTGAGGAAAGAAGCTTGCCCAGTGCCCAGCCTTCAGTATCCAGGGTGAGAAGTGTCACATGTCACCTCATGTTTCATCCCTAAAGGAATATGCAAACTGGATACTGCTTGAGTTCTTTTCCTGCAGCATCGGCTGTCCACTTAATGAAGAAAACAAAAAACAAGTTTGCCCCATTTCTATAAGACATTCAGGAAAGCAGGGCAACAGCTTGATTTAAAATCACTGATATTTACAGGCTTTCAGGAGAAGTAAACTAGAAAGTCATTATTTTGGACAAGCTACCAGATGGTACTGAGCTGTGTGGTCAGTCAGAGTTGTCTCCTTGCTCAGAACCAAAAAAGCCTTCAATTATTAAAAAAAACCCAAAACCACAACACAAAACCCACCCAGCAACCAGGTTTTTACAATGGAGTTCTCTTCTCATAATTGTTCACAGGCTTCACTATCCATTTCACAAAACGAAACACAGAACATAAAAGATAGTGTGAGGACAAGACTTCCCCATGGAAAATGCATGTGCACTTCTCTTCAGCCTAGCCAGCCAGCCTGCAAGAACTGCTTCTGACAAACTTTATTTTTCTGCAGCAGGCTTTTGGGGGATTCCAAATGAATGTATAAAACAAGGCAGAAGCACTAGTAGCGAAGGCCATGCCAGTTGCTACTGTGCTTTTAAGATGACAAGGCTTCTTTTAAGTTTGTAGCCGTTAAGGAAAGCAATCAGAGTTATTAATGTGTACCACCTCCAAGTTGCTATCTGGTTTCTGATCTAAATGGTGCTTGTGTTAGAGCAACATTTGTCAATTTCAAATTATTCTCCAAGCACAAGATACGTCTCTTATCTGTAGATTAGCACTGAGGCATTTTCCAACCATTATCATTATCATCTCCCTCTTTTCTGCCAAAGCATCCATACCTTTTTGAAAAGTTGTCTTGAACAGTACAAAGGCTACGTGCACCACTTCCTTATACTATAAAATCAAGTTCTCATTTCATTGTATGAGTTCCGTCAGCTTTTGAAACTTCTGCCTTTGCCTCTTCATCGTTGTCCTGGTTTAGGCTGTGTGGAGTTGACTTTCTTACTGGCAGTTGGTGTGGTGCTGTGTTCTGGATTTGGAATGGGAATGGTGTTGATAGCACACTGGTGGTTTTGGTGGTTGCTAAGCTCTCAAGGCCTTTATTGCTCCTCTCACCACCCCAACAGTGTTTAGGCTGGGAGTGCAGAAGAAGTTGGGAGGGGACACAGCTGGGACAGCTGACCCCAACTGACCAAAGGGATATTCCATACCGTGTGACGTCATGCTCAGCATATAAAGCTGGGGGAAGAAGAAGGAAGGGGGAGACATTCAGACTGATGGCATTTGTCTTCCCCAGTAACCCTTACTCGTGATGGAGCCCTGCTTTCCTGGAGATGGCTGAACACCATGGGAAGCGGTGAATGAATTCCTTGTTTTGCTTTGCTTGCATGCACGGCTTTTGCTCTACCTATTAAACAGCTTTTATCTCAACCCATGAGTTTTTCTCACTTTTACTCTTCCAGTTCTCTTCCCCATCCTGCCATGCGGGGGGTGAGTGAGCGGCTGTGTAGTCCTAGTTGCTAGCTGGGGTTAAACCACGATAATCATCTTTTCTACTTTTCTGAAAAACAATGAAATTTTTTAATATCTGATAGTAGATGAACTACTTATCGCCTATGTAAAATCATGCTAGTCTACTTGAAAATATTTTTTCCATACTTCCTCTGGTAAGACCCTTTACATTCTATTGGCAAAGTGGGTGCAGCATTTTCAGGACCTGTTAGGACATAACATTTCACAGATACTCTTAGTTAGCACCTGCAAGGAGAGGTTTAATCAAAAACTGTAAAGGGCCAGTGTTTGATGGTCACTACAAATAAAGTTTTCCAGCTTATGTGGTCGTGACTGTCAAACCTTTAAGCAAAGAATCAAGCAGGTTTTTAATAACCTGCAGACCAGCTTGTGTGTTTTTGCATATCACTTACCAAAAATGTTAACCATCCTGATATTATTTATAACCAAACCACATTTTTTTTCATTCTCACCATTTCAATGATGTGATATCTCTATAAAAATCCAGCTCCCAGTTCTGCTACGTGGCATGTACTGACTTGTCAATGTCAAGGACACTTCTGTTATGTGTAGAAATTACACCAGCCGTCTGATGTTTTATAGACTATTGGTGGTCTATACGCCATCTGTTGACTAACCTCAGCCTAATGAAGTGTTGTTTTTTCTTTTTACACTTAAGCACTCGTAATTCTACATTATTGTACAATTATTGGCAGCTGAACCACTCGACTGCATCTCAAACAAGTCATCCCATTGCCTTTGCTATCCAGGTTTTCAGAAACACTTGTTCTCTCCGTAAGAAAGTATGCATACGCATAAATGGATGCACGCGTGCACACCCTGATTTCAGATTTTCTATCACTACCATTAACATTGAAGCCATACTGGACTTTTAAAAAATATTTTCCTAATTGTCCAAGATTTCCCGTGCAGAAATGTATGCAGTGCTTCAGAGGCTTTCTGAAAGAATTGAAGTTATTGTGCCTGGCTGAAAACAACGTGCACATTCGTTATAAGATCACAGCATAGCTGAATCATATCCAGAAATCCTAACAGTAGGACAATGGATGCTAAAGCCTCTATAGGTGATTTTCTCCTCTTTTTTAATCAGTTATTCTCAAGATGGCATGACTTCTTATTCTGCTTGTAAAAAACCTTTTCCTTTAGACATTCTGCAGTGTGCTTCTCACTCCACAACAGATCAAATTACATATTCTTGATCTTTTAACTTTTGTATACCACTGTTTTCATCCCTGAATTTTCGAAGACTAAGTTTTGATTAGGGTATGCTTCCAGGTAACTAAAGGGTTTCTTTTATTTTTTTCCCCCGGGTAAGAAGATTGGCAACACTAGATGAGTTCATCTTAATTGATGAGGAGTTAAATATGTTTCCTCCATCTTTCTTTAGCTTTAAGAGCATTTTAGGGAAAAAGCTCAAGAGACAAATTCAGCATTTTCCTTTTCTTGTTGATTTCCGCCTTCTACTGTCTCACATGTTAATCCTTACAAGGAAAACCGTCTGGTTTCAAGTCTTTGTAAGTTTAAGTTGAGAAATTGGGCTCCGATGATCTAGATCAACTGAAACAATGAAGAGTTAGCATGGCTGGCTTCAAAGCAAAAGCTGTAACACAGTTGTTGCTTACACTTGAGAAAGCATAAAGAGCTTAACAGTGTATGTATTTCCTTCTTAGGCTTCCAGAATCTTGCTTTCCTAGTTTTTTCTCTTTAAACTAAGCAACTGAACGGTGCAACCTTGTGTCATATCATTCCCGTTGTCTGAATGTACCATACTGCCAAAAACTTCTATATGCAAACCATGTTAACCCCTAAAGGAAAGCTTCTCCATCAAGCCTGATGTCCTTTGTAGATCTGCCCATTTCTTGCTCCTGTTCAATGATGTTATAGAATGAAAGATTGCCAACAGCAAGGTGGGCCCCTATCAAGCTTATGTTACCAACGCTCTCAGATTATTCCAACATCAGGATGTTTTATGCATTGAAGGCATCAGTGATATCTTATTTGATCATGATATATAGACAACTTGTGTCAGAACAACCTCTGCCCTTCATGCCTAAAAAGCCCTAGCATGTCCAGAGAAAAAAATTTACTGTACATACAGAAAAAGTGTACCATATGTATCTTTAAACACAGACCACTGTTTTGTATCATCATGATGGAAACTCAGAAAAATAGGCCACCAATTAAGCTAAGTTATTACACTAATAAGTGCCAATAGATCAGCAGACAGCCTTACATTATGTCACTTATTTATACCAAGCATTTTGACACACCCCATACTACATTTAGGAGAAAACTGTTCACTTAGTGTCAAAGCAGCGTGAAGTCCAGTTGACAATTATCGTTCTGCTTTAACAGTAATAGTCTGTTAATTGTACTGGCTTGCCTATAATCAGTTGTCAAAATAGTGTGCAAGAATTGCCATAAAGCAGCACACAAGAGCCATGTGTAACATAGAATTGTAATTTATGAGCTTAGACAAAGTGAAAAGTCAATCAAAAGTGAAGCTTAAAACAAATGGCATCCTGCTTCAAGAGTTATCTCCCAGAAGAGGGCATTTAAATCAGTTCCGCTGCTTGTGTACTTGTGGGCATGTAACTTCATCAGCATGCTGGTTTAGAGTTGCCCAGATTGGAAAGCATCTTGGATGCCTATGTCTGTATCACTCCTGTCAATCAATATCTTGTAACAGGGATTGAAAAAAATTGAGTAATTGCTTATGCAATAAACAAACCAAAAATGCATAGTTCCTTTTCTATACACAGAACTTAATTGCAGTTTGAGTCATTTAAAAACTGTCAATTTTTTAAAATATGTACAATACTTCTGCATCTGGTGCTTGGAAGTTAGTTTTGATAGCAACCTATGTAACTCATAAGTTTGTTGGTTTTATATGACTTAAGTCTTCATAGGTTGATGGTTCCCCAAGAATGCGTTCAGTCCCTGCTGACTTTACTGCTTTGAAAGAGGAGTGTTCGTTTTTCAGCCAGGTGATATTTACAATTGGACCTTGAGTTTTTGCAGGTTCATTTGAGAGCTCAATAAAGAAACACTTCCAAGACATACAGAGTTTTCAGTCAGGGTACCAGTAAAAGCTGTTCTGCTGCAGTGGATCTAAACTGCATGAATGCCCAAACAGATCCTCCAGATTTGTTTCATTTGGAAAAAACGAATTTGCTCAGAATAAGGCTTTCCAAATTCCCAAGGAGACTTATTGAGACCTATGGCATGGTTCCCCATCACAACCTGTTTGCTGCAAGAGGTGATCTCTGGTATCAAAGCCACATTTTACGATCTAATTTATTTATTTCTAGGTACATACATATATAATACTTTCTCCTTTCCCTTGGTTTTATCAAGGCTTTGTCTCCAGATTGGTCTTTTAAGCATATCCTTCACTTTCTGCAGATATTTCACTACTGCCTGTGGTCTCTATACATAACATGTGATTTGTTCAGATTGGTAAGTGAAATGGCTTTGGTAAGTGAATGGCTTTGTTTAGGGAGGTCAACTTCCAGGTGAAGATTTGTCATTCCTTAGTACCAGTTGGTCAACATTGTCATCCTAGTTGATTATACGATTAGCTAGACAGCAGCAACAGATGTTATTCCTGACATTACGTAGTTGGAATGAATTTTGTGGGGGTGCACAACCATGAATTGCCAGCCTTGCCTTCTTCCAGAAGCTGCTGCAATGGGAAAGAACTGACCAACGTGGAACAAAGTTTCCTAGTGTTTCCTTTGCTCATAATCAGAAAGTCAAATTCCTTGCCACGCCTGGGAAGCCACTTGGCTTTCAGCAGAAAAAAAAGAGCAGCAGCTGCAGTAATGTTCTGTGGATAGAGGACAGTAAATAAACGGTTTTTATTTTTTCTGTCCTCTCCAATTTTTCAATTAAAAGACAAGTCCTCTTTTCTTTTCCTTCATCCTGCTTGGTATATTCCCTTTTTCCCATTGTATCACAGTAAGCTAATTGTGCAAGATGCACCTGTTGCCAGCTTTTTGCTCCTCATGTGCTTGCTCTCTTTTCTATTTAGCAGCTAATTTCATGGGTAGTCCTAGTTTCCTATTTTCAATTGAATAGTCTACTTGGAGTGGAACCCTTGGGCACAACAGTGGTAAGTTTTTGATGTTGACCCTGAAAGGTATCCTGCACATACTGTTATTGGCACGTTAACCCCAGTTAGAGCCAGTTGCTTCGTAAGACGTTCAGCAATTGGGAGACCATTCGGGACCCGCAGAGTCACTTCGTGTTCCACATTCCCTCCAGGGTCTCAGCTGCTGTTTCTAAAGACAGAAATGCAGAAGGACTTCAGCTTCCAAGTCTTTCTAGTCCTTAGCCCCTTTGCCAATGCTTGTACACAAGACTGAAGACATCATCTGTGCATGCTTTCATTCTGGGATAAAGGGCTGTTCAGTTTCTACGCAAAGCAAGTTTACAGATCACGTGCTTAGCGTGGCTTACGCTGTATCCCTGCCTCTCAGTTCTCACGGAGGAGGAGCAGATAATGTGGGACAGGAGCTGTATTCAGTTGGCAGCGCTCCCAGGAAATGCCTACAAACTTCTAGGCCTTAGCATAATTGTAGGACACAAGCTATTTTTTGCATTTCGCTAAAATGATTCTGCCCGTTGGTGCAGATTAATAGCCCAAAATAATCCTTTTACAGGTAGAAGGCTACATCCAGTCATTCCAGTTGTCATTTTTATTAGTGCATAGCCTTGAAGTTTCACCAATTGACTCTTTCATATTGATAAGAGGTGGGAAATGACTTTTTGACAGTACATCTCTAGCAATAGAGCAACCAGACCAGGAACAAGCAGGATGCAACAGATACTAATTTCAGTTCATTTACTAAGCAAATGTTTAATGTTTCTACCTAAGCCCTAAAATTTAAATTATCAATGCTTCTTAGTAAAAGATTTCATATTAGGTCTCAAGAAGCAATTACTTGAAATTTTGCTATTCAAGTTATGTGCCTAAATTCCTTTCCTATTTACTGCTTTCACATAATAGAAGTATTTCCTGCATGACACCTACCAACTATATTGGCCCAGGTTTACCCTAAACTTGTCCAATAGCTTTGGAAATCTGCACAACTTTTAAGAAGTTTTTGATTTGTCATGTCTGCAAGGGCTTTACAAAGGTGCCTTCCATAGGGATGACAGCAGCTCGTGTGGTGACTTGTCTTTGTGGCGTGCAGTGAACATTATGTCCAAATTGTGTCCTCTAGCCAAGTATGGAATTTTAGGATCTTCATCACACTATGGAGACTGCATGACAAACAACCATTTCATTATAAAAGCAACTTTTCCATGCTCGGGTATTTCAGCTAACATGTTGCTTCAAGCTCTGTCTGCTCATTTAGAACATTCTTTATAGACTTTGATTGCTGGGTTGAGCCATGAATCAATACCACTGCTATCACAACCTGCCCCGACATTTTGTCAGAAAAAAGCCATTCTTTTTGAACTTGCTGCAATACATACTGAATTTTGTCACTTTACTTGAATTCCATTCATGTCTGTTGTGTGGAATTTGATTACTTTGAATTACTGTCTATTTCTGCAGTTGACTGCAGTGACTAACTTCTAAGCTTCTGTAATAATTAAAAGTCAGGTCTAACAGCAATGAGATATAAAAATTATTGTTATGCTACAGGAGAGGACCAAATCCAGTTAACCATCTTGAGGGTGATAATAGTTTTATTCAAGTTTTAGTTCACCTAGAAGTAATAATTTCTGATTTAACTGGTTGCCTTTTTTAGTAGGGTAAATATCAAGAGGTATTGCACAGGTTTGACAAATCTATCATACCAAAAAAATATTTTCTTTCTTACAAATGCAGATAATGTTAGGCTGTAAGAAGCCAGAATTGCAAGTAGTGTAGAAAATTATCTACTTTGATGCGATTTTCACCAGAAGTGTCACCCCGTGACTAACTAGGGCCCAGACCAACTTTCATGACAAAATCGCAGTACAAAGTACTGTAGTTATCTTATTCGTTAATTCATTTCTTTTTCAGTGGCTTAACTTTTGTTGTATTTCATAGCATGCAAGAGAGTTAGCATGTGGCTTTATCCTTTTGAGGTAAAAAATAATTGTATTTCTAATGATTTCACTCCATATGAACATCTACTACAAGGATTATAATTACTCACAAGCTCTCAAATTCTATGCATCACTGTGGGTTTCATCTGTTATATCTTGTGCTGTATTTGATAAATGTATGTACTATTTAACACAACCATTCTGTTTCAAATCTGTTATATATAACATTCAAAGATAGAAATACTTTTACTGACTTTTCCAAACATCTGCTGGGCTTTTTTAGGGGTTTTCCCTAAATATGGTATCAAGCCCAACAATGAAGGATTCTAAATAATTTCTTATATCTGTTAATGAACATTTGTATACGAGTTTTTTTTCAGAAATATATTCCTTCTTTTTTTCACTAAAGTGAGAGGAATCAAGACTTTGCTCCTTTTAGGCCATTTTTTCTAGCTTTAAGCCATCAGTTCTCTCCAACTGTGATTGCTTTGGCAGGATTAAAATCTAGTTTCCTCCTTTTTGATACATAATGAAATGAATTAACTCCTTTGTCATTCATTCATGAAGCAATATTCCTTGTAATATATTTAGAAACATTATTGTTTCCCATTGATTCACCAAGAGTATTTTTATTTCTAAATGATATTCAGGAAATAGTTATATCTTACTAATATTTTAATGTATCTAACAGTATTAATCTTTTCATGTATGGTAAGATATTTAGATTATTTAAAACTGGGTAATGAAATATTCAGTAAAAAACTGAATATTTCAAACATCCCACAGAATAAAATTTTGCTTTTATTAATATTGAGATTTTGTGAACAAGGCCAGTCAGAACACCATGAACAGACAAAACAAAACTACTCCCAGAAGTGTTACAAGTGGAGGAATGTGGTGGCAGCTGAAGCTGAAGACCAACAGTGGAGTTGCAGAACTGCTTCCGAAGGCTCTCAGCAGGCTTTTTGTAACACGCTTTCTGAAGGAATTGAGTGAGTGAATGGGAAAGGAGGTGGGGAGAAAGGGTAATTTGCTGTGCCAGGATAGACGTGTAACTATCTGATAGTCATTTTTCCATAAAATGAACAGTTATAAATGACAGAATTGTTTGGGTTTTTAGTGACTGGTGACTTTCATATGAATTTGTGAGCAGTATGATTACAATGGAAGGGTTTTTCTCTATTAACTAAACACAAGCCATGTGCCATAAAGAGTGAAAATGCTTATCTGAAATGTAGTCCCCGCGCTTGTTTCAGAGAGCAATAGATACCAAATGCTACAGAGAAATAAAATAATAGTTTTACCAATAGTGAAAGTTTCTTTCTGGCCTCATACTGCTATCATAAACCCTAAACCACAAGTACTGCTATCCTTTAACATATATATACATTGTGACTATTGTACCTGTAGGTGATAAAAGTTAATTGGAAAACTTAAGTAGGAAGAGGTGAAATCTTTGATCAGACGAGCTTGTACAACTGGAAAAGCCAGACAAGCTTTTAGACACACGCACATTCTTGAAACCAGCTGAAGTAGTCTTGTATGCCTGAATGTTTTTATGCTAGCAACATTAGTTGACTTAAAAATACTTTCTTCTCACTAGAAATTGAGTTTCTTTTATATCCTTAGAGTATCATGGCTACAAAAATCTTATTTTAAAATGTTATGAGGTCCGTAAATTGTTTCTTTTGATTGGTTTTGAACATACTGCTTTTTCATTAAATAGGTTATTTTTTTCCCTTTTGCATCAGAGAAAACAGTAGAGGTACGAGCCCTTCTTACTCTCTCCATTCCATTTACCAAATTAATGGATGACATTTGCAGTTATCGTTCTCTGTATGATAAATGATTTTAATTTTTTACATGCATTCCTATGTGTACAATTTTATGCTTTTCAACAATTTTGTTCATTTTTTCTGGACTCTGTTGCTCCTTTACCTTTTATATCAGATGGTGTGCTAAAAGCTGAACATATTTCATAGTTAATCTCAAGCTGAGGGTTTCCAATGTATTTATGCAATAATACTATAAGTTCTAGATTAGTATTATATAAATTGGTGACACAATCTTACTTTAGTCTAAACTGTGAGTTGTGTCAATCCATCCAAAAATTTCATGTAACATAAATACATTTGTTGCACCTTTATAATATCCTTATCTTATACTTGCGCAAAAATGGGGATTTATTATATTAAGCTTGGTGGAGGAATAAAAGTTTAGCATCTTCATAAGGCTGAGGGTTTTTTTTTTTTTCAGTTCTGATATGATAATAACAGCAAAGTAAGAAGGCTTATAAATAAATAAAATAAAAAATTAGAACTAATTTGATTAGAAGTAAGGACATAAATCTGTACTTCTATAAACACATAACGTTTGGGAAAAGCTTGAACAAATCAGTGTAAGCAGTGAAACAGATTTAGTTCTTCCTGCCTTGGGAGGGTGTTCTAAATTGGATGACCTCTTAAGGTGCCTTCCAGACCTGTAATTTTACAGAATGAAATGCATCATTAAAATGTTTAGACCTCCCTGCACACGAATTAATCGAAGTAATTTATGAATATTTATACTTTACTAATCTCTCTCTTTCGAATCACTAATAAATTGAGTAGATAACAGTGGTCTTAGTAGAGCACCTTTCCTCATTCAAATCAAATACCAGCACAACAGAGGTTGAACAGTGATTCCTTTTATTTTTTCTCTTTTCTTCCTCAGTTTACCTTTTTCTAATTGCCCTTTACTCTGTGACTTGCTTCTTTTCTCCTTTGAAGGAATTTATCTAAGAATTTTTTCACATGGAAAATAATACTGCATGTGATAAAATATAAATTTATACAGTAATTTTTATATCAGCATGATTTCTTTTGTAAAAACAGAATATTTCCTTCACTTTATACTATGTTGCTTTGGAAAGAGTTTTACCTGCAGTGAAAAGGCTTCTTTTAATCTAGAACAGTCATAGCCATGCAAAGATTGATGCCATTTTAATGGCTGCATATTGATTTAACAATATCCGTATAAAATGTACAGTCATATAACTGTTCCTATAGAAACAGTCAAATATTCCAGCGTAGACAGAAGCTTTCTCTGTTATACGATTGTTTGGATCATCTCACTTTAGAAAGCTAGTCATACCTGAGATCCAGTATATGACTGTATGTGTTTTCAT
Organism: Dromas ardeola; assembly: GCA_013398915.1. Taxonomy (NCBI): domain Eukaryota; kingdom Metazoa; phylum Chordata; class Aves; order Charadriiformes; family Dromadidae; genus Dromas; species Dromas ardeola. The sequence goes on along the minus strand of VYZM01019505.1, from coordinate 125,996 downwards.
TAATTTTAAATAAATAGGTTTTTCAGTAGAGCATTGTGGGTGCATTCCTCTGTTACAAAAAAAAAAAAAAATACAAATCCAAAAAAACATCTCAACCTCTAGGTTCCTTGTGAGAATCAATGAGACACTTAGAAGAGGTTAAAATGAAGCTTTGAAACATCAAGCTTTGGCTATAGGTAAATCCAGATAGTGTACATTTCGGTGCTTCCAAAGTCCATTGCTAATTTTAGTGCTCTTCTAGATCTGTTTTGTGCTGTTTATTTTTCTGTCTTAACTGTTGAGTAATTAAAGAGGAGAGGTTTTCCATCAGCTGTGCATGTGCTACCAGACCTTCTGCCTAAATCCTGTGAGGCAAGGAACCTTCTAAGCTGGATGCACAGTTCACAGCCAAAAATCCATCTGTGTGAGTTGTGTATCCATGTCCATCAGCCCATGGCTCTTCAACCTTTGTAAAGTGAAGGATCTTATTTAAAAAAAAATAAAATAAATCCATGGACAAGCTTATGAAAATACTATACTGGTCTTCACTTAAAACCAAATTAAATTAGTTTAAGCTTCGTATGTCATTTTAGGACTTTACTTTTTGTCCCATTTTATTGCCTGCTTGCCTGGGAATCCATGCATAGTCTCTTCAGATTTTTTTACTATTTTACATTTTTTTCAAACTAGCTTCTGATGCCTTGTGATCTTGTGAAATTTGAGAGCCACTAATCTGCAAGGGCTCATGGTCATCAGTAGAGAAGAGAGGCTGAGGAGGGCTCTGTGGGTCCACTCTCGAGGGACTGAGGAGACATTGGGTCAGGACTCATCGCGGTGGCTTCACGGACACCTTTGTCTTTCTCCTGTGAGCTTCCATATTTGAGAGAAAGCTGAAAAAAGATGTCTAAAGAGGTTCAGAAATAGTCTGTCCTGAAGAACCAATATATGTGTAAAGATTTCCTCCCTTTGCTGCCTCTTCTTTAGGTCACAAGAGCACCGTATGAAGAGGTGATCTTGCTCGCTGATTACTATTAATAGTGGAACAGGTTTTTCATGGCTGAGTTAGCAGCTGTCAGAATCTACTCCTTAGTGAGTTTTTAATTAATGATATCTGAATCATAGTAGAGCTAGATGACATCTGATAAGGTATAGATCAAATGTACACGTAAAAATTTCAGGCAGAGGAAATTTCTACCAGTTAATAAAAGATCCCAGAGATGGATCTTTTATTCACACCATTGAGACCTTGCCCTGAAACCCATAAATCAGTACTGTCTCTCATGGCCAGAAGAGAAGCACTGTTAGCTTAAGAATACAGGAGAAAGGCTTCCTTGCATTAGTCGCATGTGGGTGCAATACCACTAAGCAATTGATGGCAACAAGGAAGAGCTCAGCCACTCTCAGCATGAAATGGAAACACTCTGGCAAAAAGTCCATACTCCTCTCAAAGCAAAGAAGTGCTTTCTCACAACACCTACCTGGCCAACTGACATTACATGGTAAGGACCCTTCCAGAACAAATACCTGTCTTCTTTTTACATTCCCTGTGATGAACAGCCATGCACACATCCAGAAATAAAACGTGGGGAGGCAAAACTCGAAAACTAGTGTCAAACCCAACAAGCAGCTTAATTGCACAGACTTGGCCAACTATTAGTTTCTCCCTTAGGTTCCCATCTTTCTGCAATTGATATGTTTCAGGTGCTTTACGAGGCACAGGATACTTTACCTTCTCACTATACTGTCTTGCCTGTCAGGCAGGTCCAGGTCATGATGGGGGCTGATCCCTTGTTTTCTACAAGTTCAAGGCTTGCAGGAGGACTCTGCTAGGTGATAGCACTACTGGACAGCTGGAGAGGGGTAGTCTTGCCATTTTAAAAGTTAGACCCCAACCTTAAGAAGCCTTTAATGTCCTCAGTTCTCAATGACTTGTGGCATGTGAGACAAAATATGCGACAGGATGAGTGGTGCTGCTTCACTTTTTGTTAAGAATTAATAGTAGGGTGTTCCGATGTTTCTGAAGTTCAGTGATGGGACCACAAGTGATGATCTGATTTGCAGATGGTAATGGTTCCTTCCTCTCTGATTTGGCTTTGATAGTTCCTTTGATGTAGAAGAACTGTGAGCTTGATTTGCATAACATTACTCCCACTCCTATCAGTCTGTTGATGAGCTATCTTTATTAAATTTTTCACCATTTCGGGATTATTTACATACTTCCTGATTTTATAATGAGATCCTGTTTTACTACACAGGGAGCTTACTGATGAACATCTGGTACCTTATGAGTTTTGATACTCTTAGCATGGTATTTAAAAACTTGCTCCTGTTAGAAATTATTCCACTCCATCAGAAATTACTACCGTTCTTAATTGACGTGCAGTGTCTTGTCAGGGAAATGGCAACTGGAGGTGATAAAATGAGTAGCTGGATAAATATTATGAACAAGTTCAACTGGTGGTTTTGCCTTTTATTAATATGAACATATGGTGTACTTTCAAAATAAAAATGTGAAAACAAATATGTTTGTGTTTTTACAAATTCTCTTCTAAGTTATAAAGTTCACTTTTATTCTAACTCCAGCTTCCTTCCTCTCTTTCTTTTCTATAGCAGAATGTCTTCTGGAAAAAAGATTTCTTTTACTGCCTAGCAAAAGAGTGAAGACATGTTTTCACAGATCCCTTGAATATAAAGAAGAACCAATTTTTGGCCAGGAAATAGATTAAGATTTTTGAAACTCTGTTAAGCATGAAATGCACATTTACTACTCTTATTTTCATGAATTGATAGTTAAAATAGTTAAAGTTTTTATTGAGAATATCATGTGACAGCACTCACTTTCCAGTTTCTGACACTTTTTTCTCTTATCCTCTAGTATTTTGTTCATCTTTGGTTTTAGGCAGCACAGTCAGAAAGAGAAAAAATCCAGATTTGCAAACATAAGAAGGATCTCCTTCAAAACTGTTTTTTTTTAAGAATCAGTTCAGGAGATGGAGTCTAATTAATTGCCCAAAAGAAATAGGAGCCGTTCTAATCTGGTTTGCAGAAATCCCCCAAGCATATCCCTGGGACTGAAGAGAGGGAAGGTGTTCACGCACCCAGGGCCAAGGTCTAATACTGGGTACATTTTGAGGCTTCCACTGCAATTCCACTAACAGTGAGAGCATTACTTGTGCAATATGTAGCGTATTAAAAATACTTACCCATGAGAAAGAGCTTATTTCGTTACAGATATACACAGGCATTAAAAAAAAAGATCCTGGACAACAACATCAAGGACCTGCAAGCTTTCGTTTTTTTGGGGGGGCAGCAAAGAGCATATTAGAAACTGCTCTCTGGCTTGCAAAGAACTATTTTTCTGCCAGGCAACTTTTGTAACTTCTTATTTCACATCTTGCCAACTTGCGCATCCTTTAAATCAGGGTGTCTTGATGCCTGTGAAAGTCTGAAAGTGCCCATTACTAATGAGGTTCTTGCTCGAAATAATGTACTGGAATCACTGTGAAATTTTAAAAAAATCTACTTTTTTTTTCTTTTTTCTTTTTAAAGAGCAGTCCCTTAAAGTACAGTTTACTGAATAATGCAAGGTATTCTAGGAATTAGGTATGCAGGGTTACATCAAACATTAAAGAATTACACCACTAGCTTGTTCTTAACATGTCTGCTTTGTAATCTGTAGAACATGTCCATGTACAAGAGAAAAGCAATTTATCTGAATCTCTAAACGGTACAATCATTTAGCCTATGTGATTTATTTTGATTGGAAAAATCTCCTCATTTGCCTCTTCCAATGTAACCATTAGTTTACAATTTGAGTGATAATATGTGGTTAAACATTAACTTTCCAAATATTTTGTACATATCTATGAGGTCTGTAACAGACAGCAGGTTCTGTAATTACAAATAAGGCACTATATATAATAATGTAATATATTTTAAAAGGCAATGCCTTTTAGATTGTGCTAGTCCTTCTTTTAAAAGAACTCTGGGAATTTTGAAGGGTACATGGAGAGGATCACTTTTTATTTGATGAATTGAGTTTATAATAAAATGGCTCCAAAGACCAAATAAAAAATATCTGAGATGGCAGAAGGCAGGATATTAATGTATTGATATCATCTGGGTAATAATACAGTATGTTCCTGAACTTAGAGGTTTTCAGAAACTTTGAGAAGTAAAATTACTATGTTCTTCAGGTATCAAAAAGTTCTGAAGTACATTTTATAGTTCAAAAGGTGGATTTAAAAATAGATGATACATGCACACACACACTTGTGACTGCATTGCCCTGATTAAGAGTGGATCCATAAACATAGACTCTTTCTCTGACAAATTTTCTCTATAAGGAATAAGTGGGCCTTAGGACTCCCGTGGTAGCTCTATACCTCACGATGCAGGAGGCAATGTTGCAAAAAACCAAAGACCGACTGCAATGTATAAACATCTCAGCTGTCCTCAGCTGCCAGAACAGCCGTGGAGGCACTGGGTTGCTTGTGTTGGTGGCTACATCAATACAACAAATAAGAAGGCATGAAGTTCCTCTACATCACCTTTGCCCTCTTCTTACACCCTCAGGGCAAGCACAAGTCCAAATTTGTTTCTGCCAGAGGTTTGCATTGTGGCCGTGTCCAAAAATGTCCCTCTTTTCACTGTTCTCAAGGGTTAATTCAATAAACAAAACACAATAAAAGCTACTGAAAAGCAGCTCCTGCTCCAGCAGGAAGGAAGCTGGCTTACTGCTCCTCGGTTTCCCATGCTGCCAGTTTAATTAATTGCCATTTTCAACAAGGTGGCTACAGCTGGCTTAAAATTTAACTTTCTTTTTTTTTTTATTTCAAAGTATAATTAGAATTAATACATCAGTCCTAAAAGCATGAACCCTTGTCACAGGAGGAGGAGAGAGCAGAAGAGTTTCATTGCTGGTGCACTCATGGTGCTCCTTCGAAAGTATCGTCCTTCTTGGGTGAGCACTGTGGGGTGGAGTAAAACACCCATCCTGAGCAACCTGGTTACAAAATTTGCTTTAATGTCTGTAAGGACAGGAATCAGGCTGTTTAATTTACAAGGAAACCTGCTGGATATTTATAAAACTGCTAACAATACCTTATACCAACTTTTTTTCATGCTTCCCAGCTCCCTTGTTCTACCTACCACTTAGGCTTGTGTATAGGAAGAACTTTTTCACTTTCCTTATGTATCTTATTCACCTTCATATGACTATGCTTCCCCTCTTTGTTTTTCTCTACGCAATTTATACTTTGTACTGTTCAGCTGGTTTTCTGAACAGCTAGGTGCTCTAAAAAATGTATATGTTGTATTAAAATATGTTTTTCCATAACCTAATTGCTCTGGTCACTCCATGGATTGTCTAAATCTCTGATGACCGTCTAAATTTTAATAAAAAATTAGCTCAAGACAATAGTTGAGGTACCACTTAATTTTTTTCAGATGGCAGACTTTATTTTTATGTAGATTTTTCTGGATGTGGATGCATGAATGAAATGCATGACAATGAAGAAACTGACACTGATTGTGCTTGAACCTTTCAGAGCACTGAATAAATACAGCTTGTATGATGTTTTTCTTCAGCTCTGTATTAACACACTCAAGCCTGACCTGAGGATGCAAACTCTGTAAGGGGGTAATTTTTGAAAGCAGTATTTTAACTGCTAGTCATGCAAATACCTAATTGTTCATGGGACATTTTAAATTATGTTTTAAAACACACAAGCTAAATTCATGTTCTTTGTGCTGAAAGGACTTGATCCTTCAATTCAGCAGATTTTTATACAATATAGAAGAGCAGTGTCTGCACAGTATTTGAAAGTTAGGCCTTTGTTTTACCGAATATTATGTACCTCTGGGACAGGAAGAAAGCCTGTGCAACAGGTTTCTGCACCCTTGCCAACATGTTCAGACAAATTAACTTGTCATGACGAGTTTTGCTTGGTCTTCCTGAGGGAAGGCAAAGGGGTGTGGAGTGCCATAATGCTGCCTCACTTTTTCTCAGTGGATGTCTTTGATTTGTAGCTATTTGAATGGATTTTTTCTTTACACACATGACGCTCCCCCTCCAATCTCTGCGCTTGCACGGACCTCATGTAATGTAAGCCTACATCCTTCTCCTTGGAGTAGGTAGAGCCAAAACAGACAGCTGTTTAGATCTCCCTGGCAAAGAGTCCCCTCGGTCTCACCCACACTGGATGCACGTACATGGTCTCCTGGCTGTCAGACCCATCTGTTAGGATGGCGTGGTGCCCATCCTCAGCCTTGTGAGAGAGATTCGCTGCAACACAGATACAAAGCAACCATGGGGTTTAGGGCAGGCATTCTATACAGCGTGGCAAACAGTGTCTATTATAGGGCAAATAATACCTTTGGGCTATTAGCAGCACCATATCTTTATTTAGCGTACATGTGTTATGTAGATACATGTCATGGGATATGTGGATACAAAAGACACGCATCAAAATGTTTGCACCTGGAAGCATGAAATTAGACTCCCAAGTGTGTAGTCTGTGTGTGTGTGTGTATATATATATATGCACACATATGTGTATACATCCTGGTTTTCAAAGAGCAGAATACACTGCAGTCCCCTGTATAGAAACTGACATACACTCTAACCTTCTGAAAATCAAACCACTTTAAAATACGCACTTGAGAGACATCCAGCATGACGTTCTTTAGCAGGAAGTTCTCCTTTAGCCTCCTGGTTTTATAAATCTTGCATATTTTTGATATATACTTTGGATAAGACAATGCCAACTGGCAGTGAGACTTGGAAGAAACAGGCTCAGTCTCCTGTCAGGCAATGGACCGATGTGTATGGAGAACGCCACATTTACTTGCTGCCAAATTGCCTCTAGAGCATCGCTTCGCGAGCGTGCCGGTGTATTCATATTATCTTTTTCAAAGAATGGCCTGTGGGTCTCCAGCAAACTTTCTCGTCAGAGTTTTGTGTACAGCTGCTCTCTGTGCACTCTTGGTGTGAGGTCTCCTGACTTCTCGCTCTGTGCGAGGGTGGGTTAACACTCGCTGGAAGCGTGGGCTCGGTGGTGGCAGCGTGCTGGCAGCAGAGCAGCAGGAGGTCCTGCTTACATCCACAGGGCCAAACAAAGGTCCCTTTGTGGGCGCGCAGCAGCTTCAGAATACACAGTTTGTCATCAGCAATTATCTGGGTGTCATAACTGAAGGTCTGCCACAGCACCTACAACCCCCAAACACAGTGTGCCTCTGTCATGCAGTTATTTTTGTTTGATTCATTATTACACTAAATTCCCTTTGTAACAATCTAAGAGGCTCTGTACACCACCACATATAATGGGCATACAAAGTTCCCCAAGCACTGTTAAATGTTGGAAGGATGTAAAAGAGCAACAGAGTAAATGAAAACCCATCCCATGCATCTTTCTGTGTATTTGTGGTTAGACTTCATAGAATTGTGTGAATTCCCTATTGTTTTAAAGAGTCCTTTTTAAAACACAGACATCCATTTATAGCCTTGGAGTTCATTAGAGACTACTCCTCAACAGAGGAGAACTGTGGTTGGTCACTGGTACTATTTTCAAGATTTTCTCTTTTACAGCATTCATTTAAAAGAAGAGATTTATTCATTTATTCAGTTAAATTCACCAGGGATAGCTGCACAGGAGAAGGGACTGAAAGCTCCAATTCACTTTAATTTGTCTATTTGCTTACACTCTGTATTGGAATGCAGTAGCAAACAGCCAGGAGTTTTTTTCTTCATGAACATACTCTTTGAAGTAAGTACATTTGAAAATACACATTTAGTTCTGTAACCTGAATATAGGTTCTGGTTCCAGTAAAAGACAGGCAATGAACTCTATCATAAAAGCACTGCAGAATTAAGTTCTTTGTGGGCCTCAGTGTGGCAGAAAGTGGAAATATAAAATCCTGTGAGTCACACCATGGAGGCACTGACTATGTCCTCTTCGACATAACCACTTGGGCTCTGCTCGGAGCTTGCTGTCGGACTGAACTGTTGCGATGGACCCGATATTAAGCAAATACTAAATCTCAGTGAATTCAGTCAGGGCTGGTGCTTGAACGTGCTGATTCATGCCATGAGAGGGCTAGCAATCCAAAGAAACAAACACAGAAAAATAAGAAAACAGGGAAGAACAAACATTCAGCAGAAAACTTCAGTAGTTACCGCACCGAATAACACTGCCTCTGCCTATGAATGGCAGAAATACTTCCTATGGCATTGCTGTGGCAGGGCAAAAGTTCGTCCGCAAATTCAACACATATTGCCAAAATCCAGGCAAACTGCAGATTCCAGTTCGTACCTCTGGGGTACCACCTATACCCTCCACTCAAAGATCCCCAAGTGGTCTAGAGAACACATGGGGTTTTGCCTCCAATTGCAAGGCTCAAGGTGCCGCTGCTGCCATATGGAACTTCGCCGTTCCAGCTTGGCCCTAAGCCATGGCTTTGCTGCATGGCGGTCTACTTGCCATCAGAATTACACAGTTCTCCCTGCGTTTTTTTTCTAAATATATGTCCCGCAAAGCAATGACCTCTTAACGAAGGAAGTTAAGTGTGTGGCTTTTTTAGAGAGCACCTGTTTTTTGATAGATCTCAAGTACTATCTCTGTACCTATCCATCTATGTATGCATGTATCTGCCTACCTTTCTGTCTATCTGTCCACCCATTTATCTGTCTCATAGTCCTAGTTTTGTTTTGTTCCATTTCTTGCAAGCAGAGTAACTGAGTGATATTTGGTATATGACATAGAAGTATGTGGTAATAATATTTGATACATAATTCTCAGAATGATAGATACGAAGTCATATTAAAACCAGTAATTATGAACTGAAGTTTAATTACAAAATGAGATGCCTGTTTAAATAAATGAGTACTGACTGCTGTACTTAAATTTTTATTTTATTTCCATGTTTTCCTTTAGCCTAGGAAGCCTTTCTGGCGTACTATCCCTCTGCCAGTTTTCCCTTTTTTCTTCAAATTATATTACATGATACATATTTTGTGATATGTGTCCATCTAATTTAACAGCTTAAAGAAACAAACAAGCCTTCTTAGTTGTGCTTAACCCTGTTAATAATATTCCACAGTCTGTGGGACTACTGTCCCACAGGAATTTTCCTCTGGATTTTAAAATAAAGGCCTTCTTGTCCATAAATGAAATATTTGTTGTTGTATAAGGACACAATCATTTCCTAAATATGCAAATTAAATAACCACTTTACCCTTGCTTAATGTACAGAGAAGGTGGGACAAAGAGTGCCTTTGTACCTGTGTGTCCCCACTGGTGTGCCAGCATCTCAGCACAACGTTACTACTATTTAAAGAAATCTGCTGCATTTCTCTGCAGTCCAGAAGCCAGCAGAGCCAGAGAAGTGAGCCATGTCATCCTGAAAACCACTCCTGTTTTCCTTTATCAGAAACATCTCCCACAGTTTTGAGCCCTTGAATAAATTACAAGGCTTTAATTACTTAAATCAAGCTTCTTTTTTTGAGCAAAACCTTTTTTTTCCAAATGTTTCCATACCAACTGAGTGGATGTTCATCACAACCAGATATTTTTGCCCCCTCACTGCTGGGCTGAATGTGATGTTTTGTTTAAGCCTATGTAGTGAAAGTGTTTGCTCCAGGAGTTTTTTTTCCCCCTCAGTAACGGTGCCAGTTCCCACCCCATCCCCACTGCCTTCTCTTCCCCGTTCCGTCCCCTGAGCTGTGCCAGCCGCCCATGGAGCCACACACTGCACTGGATGGATGAGTGAATGAATGGATGAATGAATGAACTTCTTGATGCTTCACGTTGCCATGTCCACACTGGTGTGGTCCTCAGGAGCCAGCAAAGAGAAAAGTAGAGGCATAGGCTGTGGACGCCAGTTACAGAAGACATCTGCCAACTCGATATAGTTATATTTTTCACTCGTTACTTACACTTTTCCCAACATTTTTGATCAGTCATAACAAAGCATATCTCATAGGATAAATATTTGTGCCTCATGTCACTTCATCATGAGAAGTTCAGGGCTTTATTTATTTACTGCCTTATCTCCCAAATATTGGGGTAATTTTATGCTCATGCAAAACTAGGTTCGAAGCATAAAATGAATACAAACTTCTAATTCAATATTCTTCTGGAAGGCAAAACAAAAATATAACTGGTAACTTAAGTACTCCTAGCATTTAAATGCTGTTATCTGCACTGAAATCATCTTTTATTTTGGCCTTGGTGTCAATTCAGAGATCGCTGTCTCCAAGGAAGCCCAGAAGCATAACCTGAAAGTATAGTATTTTTTGAGTGCACACTTCCAAGTCCAAGAAGCATCATGAAGGGACAAGAATTAGCCAGCTCAGTTACTCGTAGATTGACATACCCGCTATGTGTTTTGCCACAGGCAAGACTGAGTTAATTACATTCATGGAAAGGTATACCTCTCCTGCTATATGAGGGCAGAACACATATGTCTAAATTACAATTAATACAGGTGTGAAAGAGACATTTCTTGCCGGCAGAGTTTGACCAAGCAGATGGTAAGCATTCCTGCAGAATTACCTTAGTCGCCTTCACTTGACACACTTTGCATTTTAACAGAATAAACAAATAAGAAGAATTGCTCTACAGTGTAACAGGCATGAAGTCTGCTGGAAGGCAGCAGAAAAAAGAAAAGGTAGCACAGAAAATCATAATTTTCTTATTTTTATCCTAGCTTGATAATTAGGTAAGAAATAAGCCCAACAAAATACCTGTTCCTTTGGACACCGAGACAACCCTTGTGGTGGTAAAAAGGGTGATCTAAATGATGCCATTGACATAAATGAATCAGAGAAGTCATGATTAAGTGTAAAGACTGTAATTTACGACTACTAGAAATCTGCAGCGCTGTTAAAAAAGGTAATAGCAGGTACAGGCAGGCAGGGTCAGAAAGAGCAGAGTGAGACGATTACAGCCAGGAAGGGAGGTGAGGTTGTCCAGGAGTTCTACTAAAAAGCAGCACGCCAAGGAAAAATGCAAACTGAGGTGACTACCTCATTGTATCCTCTTTAGAGGATCAGCTTAAAGAAAAGAGCTAAAATATGTAAGTTTCTTTGACACAGCAAGGAATATTTCAACTTCGAAAAAAAAATAGCAATGTTATGAAGCCGATGATATATGAAGTATTTCATATGGGTGGCATTCTTATTTTTTGTCGCTATTATTGTAAAAGTATGGTGCGAGTAGCTGTAACTGCCTTTGTGTCATGGCAGATGAGGAGGTGACCCAGCTCTGAAGATGGCAAAATTCCTTTTCTTCAGAAACGTGGATTTTCCCGGGATATCCCACTCGAGCTCAGGAAGGTCATGTACGGACCACGGCCTGCGGATGTCTGCAGCAGCCTGAAATCCTCCCTGATCCTCTCGCTTCAGTCTTGTCTACTCATTTTGAATACAGCTAAAACCAACATATTTTGGGGAAGGAGGGATCATCTCTAGAGACACTTATGGACAATTCCTTTGATAATTTTATTGGTGTGGTTTTTGCCCTTCGGTAAAATCACTGAGCTAAGGTACCCTATATATGTATGTAACATACAATCCTTTTATAAAATGAGGAGTGAGTGATGGATTTCAGCAGCTTCCAGAATTGGTACCGTGAAATGTGAACTTTTCAAGGAAAGGTAAAAGGGAAAAAAGACTTGAATATGTACCATCCTGTCAGTTAGTGCAAAGAAAGGTGGTCTGGGTCAGTTAACAACAGCATTTAAGCAGTCAGTGATTACCCTCCTGTATCGTTTCTCTCAGGTGTTTCTGTTCTGCCTCTTAGCAAGATAGTAAAATGCCACTTACTGTATTTCTCTCGTTTTCACAGAAATCAGTCTCTCAATGTGAATCATTGACCTATAGATGAATCATTTTAAGTGTATGGCTTTAAAAAGTCCACTGGAAAGAAAGTAACTTTTAGAATCTAGGCCATTATTTTTTCTAAATTTTATTTTGCCTGTTAACATCGTTTGCAGTGAGTCACAACGTCATACCCGTTGGTAGCTTGACTTGTATTCTATGTCAGTGTGAACCCAAGTTTCTACTCCAACATTCTCGTTAGGCAAATGTTTCCAAAAGAGTCATAAATGCTGATATGAATAGGCAGGCATTTTTTCCTCACTGTTTCACAACACTGTTTTTTAAGTCTGAACTAGAAATATGTGGTTGATCACCTACCCTGTTTTCTCTGTATTTCACCAGTGAGCAGTCGTGAGAAATTACAGATTGTCTGACATAAAATTTAACTATTAGGATTTCAGAAAATTATCTTTTTCTTTACTTAATACCCTTAGGCTCTTTCTAAAGGAATCAGTCTACTGTCAGGACAGGTATCTGGAGTCACAGCAACCACTGAATCCATTTTTGCGCCACCTTTTGTACTTTAAAACAAGTATTGAAAATAATCTGGGCTTTTCTCTCATTGTGAAGGAATTTCTTGCTGTTTGTAATTTCCTGCCATGAAAGATTTCATGCAGATAATAGTTTTCAAAGAATGCGATTGCTTGCGCAATTTGAGACGATAGCTTACTAGTTTATGTTTCCTGTCCCAGCCAAAGAACAATAAGGAAAGCCTAACAGGAGCCTAGCAAATTTTGGACTGCTTTATCCTTCTGTTGCTGCAAAACAGAAATAGCCTAATGTGGTAGAATATAATTGATATGAACTCGGTCAAAATAACTGTATTAAGACCTGCTTTCTTAGTCTTGCACATTACAGATTCCCAGAACACACCAGATCGCTGGGTGGGGTCTTATTTAGTGATGGGGTTTCTAGAGCGGTGCCTCCGGTCAGACTGACGGACAGAGCCACAGGACAGATGTCAGGCTTCCAAATCATTCTGTTTTACAGTATATTTCTCTAAGTCACAAACACCGGAATCAGATTTTTAGTTGTATGGTCAATATATGTACTGTCAGCTTTATAAATATACTATGTATTGTTATTTTCATATAAAAGTATTTATAAAGCCCAAGAGTTTTGTTATTCAAAGCCCATGTTCCCCTCAGTTTGAGACACTGCTGCCCAGTGAGTAATTTCATATGTGCATTGAGAGAGCAGGTCTAGTCCTGGAAAATCAAAGAGAATTATGAAAAGTAATTGCCCGTGGATTTCAGTTCTGCATTAGTGTTTCATGTGAGTTTCTCATCAGTTCTGCAGCCTTCAATGCTTCATTAATATTCAAGAACATTTAGACAACAAATTATAGCCTCTAAACGCTTTATATAAAACGTTAATATAATCAAACATCTATGCTTTATCCCCAGGTTATATTCTGCAAACAGGAAACATACTGTTATATTTAGTGGAGTGTTTTATTGTGATGATAGTAATTTCCTAAAGGTATACTGGCATTATTAATATGCATTTGTATTCCAGACAAATAAAGAAGATCTTAGTTGGTTAATAATAAGGAACGAATATTATACTTATCAAGACTCAATTTTTATTTTCAAAGCAGTCTTAGTCTAGGGAATAACAAATTATTCAGGTAGAAAACCAGAAGTGATGTTAATAGCAACAACTATAAGGCAAATTGAAGGAACAAATTAACAAATAAAACAGAGGAAAGAACTGCCAATTATTATTCATGTAAGCTTTGTTTTGTTACGGTTATGCACTTTGTATCACAGATCCTGAGCATGCGAGGCTGGTGAGATGTTCACATTAGCAGTAGGGTTTCATACTTACCCAGCTTCCCGAAAAAAAATACTAGAGATACAAACTGTAAACAGGTTTATACAAGATAGTACCTTTTGAGGCAGTGTTTTTATAGTAGATATAGAAAAAGGTCCTGTGAGTGTGGGAATGACACATTAGCAAATGCTTGATTTCCAGTGTGTTTACAGTTTGGCGGTGTGGAGCATCTAAGAGGTTTTCTCCTCGATGAGAATGATGAAAGGTGTGAGGAAGAAAATCTTTCCTTCTCCATTATTTTTCCTCATTTCAAACCTTTTATTTCCTCTCCAAAAGACTTCCTTCTCTTTCCCACAAAAAATTTTCTATAAAATTTCCTTTTCCCAGAGGATCTGCCGTCATTAGACCATCGACTTTCCTTTCTGCTGGACCTCGCAGCCTCCTCTTGCCAGGTCCTCCCACTGCCGTCTCCACGCGCTCGCTGAAGGGAGAAGCTGTGAGGGAAAGTATTTTTCACTCCCTGTGCAGTCCTGGAGGAGCCAGAAAGACATGTGGAACGGCACAGCCGGCCAGCAGGAGTTTCTGTTTGAGCCCTGAAATCTTGTGCACAAGGGGAGAAGACAGCAGGAAGCTTGAGTCATTTGTCGAGGGACAAACCGCCACAGCAGGGGAAACAGCTGCCTTTGGCTGGCTTTCCAGAGGATACAGGAGAAACAGGGGAGGAGTCAACCAGGAGCTTGTCCGAGTCCTAAAAAGATTTATTGAAGGGTACGAAAGTTCAGGATTATGAGACCCTCCCAGTGGACCTGCCCTAATTGTAGCCTGGGTTTATACTGATCACCATCACGCTGGTGGGTGCCATGGTCTGGAACAGAGGCCGGCGTGACGTGCACGTCCGCAAACTGGGAGCTAACAGCTGTTTGCATTCATACGAGGTTTTATTCCCTAGGGAATCATCCCAGCCTTATTTGGAAATTTACCTTATTTATTTTATTTTCCAAATCCCTATTTGGAAAGATGTGCTCATTACAGGTGAAAAACTAAGTGGTGAGCATAATAAACTAAGTTTGCAAACAGTGCTTAGAGGAATTTATACATTAGAACTCATTGCTTTCTAAACTCATGACTTTCCACAACGTTTATCTCTGGGATCATCCACATGTCCCATAGAAAGCCGAGGGACTGGAGTCTTACCCTTTGTGCTGATTTCTGTTACAGTCAGGGAATTCAGTGGCCCCCGCGCTGAGTAAAGCTTTCCGAGGTCTCCCCTCTCTGGGCGCTGCCCTGCCTATGGCACCTGCAGGCCACGGTCAGTGCAGCTCCCCGGCAGCAGCTCCCCAGTGGCCGCTCCAACCTCCTGCGAGACTAGGGAGGATGCAGCTTTTGGATCGGGAGACGCAGACGAGCATATCTCAGCACACAGGGATTTTGTGCTGTCACGGTCAGAAAAGAGAAGGGAATCCTAATGCAGACTGGTTTGTGTTGCACACACAACATACCGCGGACGTTGGTGCAGATTAGGCTCTATTAATTTTACAAGGTGCTAATCCGAAGTGTGTTAATCCAAACTATAATTGCCAGTCTGCTAAAACAAGAATTGAATGTAAATTCCATAGCCAGGCAAAGTGAAGACGGGAACTGTAGGAAAAGTTTATGAACAGCCCAAACTACATACTAATTCTCAAATTCACGTTGCATAACCGTACTAAAGTGTGTGGCTGTTCCCTCGATCTCAAACAACCTCTTGGGGATGGGAACCTTCAGCTTCTCAGCGACCTGTGCCCTGCCGTTCAAGACTGAAAGGTGATTCACCTCGAGTCTTTTGTAGGTGTCTCAAGCTTTTTGGTGACCAAGGGAGTCATGTTGGCCCCTTTCCCAAAAGGCGTCTGAAAGCTGCCCGGGGGAGGCGAGCCGCATAGCTTCCACTGCCGTCAGAGGCAGGGCAGCATTCCTCTGCTCCCAGCCCTCACCCATCTGTCCCCCATCAGCTGGGGGATACTAAAATAAATCGGGAGTGGGCCGATGCAGAAGCAGCGTTACAGAAGGTATGATCTCCCCAGGAAATGTGTAAACAAATATTTGGAAGGTCTAAAAATACGAACAAAGAGGCCTCTGTGGCACAACAATGAACCTTAAAAAGTCTGCGGCACATGTTCTTTGCACAGTTGTTAAGTAGCAAAGTTAAATTGATAAATAAAAGTAGTTTTAAACAACCAAACAACTCTTCAACCTGAAGGTAGCAACCTTAATATTAAGTTTTTAGTTTAACATCTTGCTCAGTTTTGGTATAGCCTCATCTGCTTGAAACTGTGGTATTAGATACATTAAAAATAAATATTATTCCAAAGCATCCAATGAGAACTTGCTTGGTCTCCTGCATAATGTGCTCTTTTGCCTGGCCTTTGTTAGTAAAAAAAAATCAGGCTCATGTCTGTAATATTGTTGAAAAAAGTTTTGGAAGCGCTGCTGGAGTTGACTGTGTCTGCCCTGAGTTGTGCTAGTGCGAAACACTTGAGAATTCCCTACCTCACACCAGCACTCCCTCTCCCTCACTGTATTTGGTCAGTAAAAAGTCTGTAAGAAGCACAATGTAGGGGCAGCGCTACAACATTTTTACTTGTCCGGTCTTTAATACCACTATTTCTGTCAATTAAAGCCCACAAGTAGCTCATATCCTGTTGCTCCTGCTCTTGCCCGAGACCTTCTGATGCTTATGACTTTTTTCCCTTGAGCTGAACCTCTGCCCAGTTATGTGTCGTGAGCAGACTCCACTCCCTTACAGCCATATTCCCTCGCCCTGGCCAGAGACATGCATGCGAGGAATGAAGTCACTCCCAGTCATTATTGGTCTCTGTGGCGCATGGCTCTTCATATTTCTTTAGCCCAAACTCTTATTTTACACTATTGCTCTCTGCCTTTGCTATCCAAGCTAGCCCTTTATCTGTGCAATTAACTGACCCATACAATATAATTATTTAATTATCTACTTTGTAAAGAGGTTGTAAGGCAAAAGTGCTCAAAAAGACCAGGTAAGTTAGGAACAAAATTGCTCAGCTTTGTTTTTCAAAAGCAGTTTGATTTACCAAAGTTGAATTCCCTCCTGTGGCTTTAGTGAATTTTCTCCAGTTGAATTCTAACTTTCTGGGGGTGTCTTCTGTTTCACTCTAGCCTCTAGCCTTTCTCTCTAGGTACTTCGTCCTCTTCTCTTCATTCTGGTATGACCTTTCTCAGCGATGAAGGACTGAGATTTTTGCAATGGGATTTGTTTGCATGATCACAGCCATGTAGACATTTAAATTTGCCTGATAAGCTACAATAAAATATAAAGTAATTCCTTCCATAATTGAGTATGACCATGGCTGCCTCAGATGAAGATTTTATTATAGCTATATTGTGTTGGATAGTTTATTGACAGCATAGATGTGGATTATTACTAAATTCCTCTCCTATGGAGAACCATTGGTCTTTATTGCTTTGTGATACAACACAATATAAGTCTTCCTTACCTTGACAACTGTGGGCCAGCAACAGCTGTAGAGATACTCTGATCTGACTGACACACACGGAGGTGAAGTGGGTAATATCACTTTCATCATTAACAAATTGATGGACTTTTTTTTCATTATCACAGTAGGTAGTACAGCTTGATTTTGCGTTTCGTTACTAAATTGATATTTGCTGGAAGTGTCATAATCTGGCCTCTTGGATTTTTAATATACTTTCTTATTGTCTCAATATGGACGCTATTGAATGAGTGCACAATGTCACAGTTTTGTGGTCTCTTATAATTAGTGAATCTAAGATTGCTGAAGTTCCTAAGAATGTTAAGATTACTTAAAGGAACATTGATGAAATTTTCTGTCGCAAAAGAGAATCACCCTTACAGAAAAAAATACAACTTAAAAATGACTTGTTGATTACTGAATAAATAAATGAACAGAGCTTTCTAAGGAAAGGCATTTCTTCTAGCAAAAAGCATTTTGGTACATCTGCTGGACAACATAATAACCAGAATTTCAATGTAATTCATTGCGACTGAATACTTGTATCATACTGTAAAAAAAAGTATATTTTGGACTAGTAGTCACGATGATAGAAAGCAGACTCAAATGTAGAATTTCTGATACCTAGGATTGGATGTATTCGAGTGTTTGGGATTATCTCCCCCTCTAGTGGCTGGTTTATGCAAAAATATAAAAGTGTATTACCCAGATTTACTATTATTTTTCTGGGGGGGTCAGATAGAAGCAACAGAAGTGTGCTGTTTATTTTTACTGTGCTAGATTCAAGTAAAAGAGTGTAAATGTAAACCAGAATAAAATTTGAAATTATTGATTTCCTGAAAAGCTTGACAGTGATTTGATTATGTCACAGGCTAATTCACAAAACTATGAACTTTTGGTTTTGGATGTGTAGAATCATGTATTTCTTTAGTTCCACTGTGATCTCTCACTTTGTTACTTGGTACTGCGCAAAACTTAACTTCAGTGCTGTACAAAGTCATAGTAGGTGTTGTTATGAGTTTTCTCCATGCTGGGTGAACAATTATTTCTTCTGGTGGTATTGCTAGGGGAAGGTGAATGGATTGAGATGCTACCAAGTGAGGTAGGATCCACTAATCTTTTATTTTTGTCTTATAATGTCTGAAGTCTTATCCTCTGTCCAAGACCAGTCCTTAAAAACATTTGGACCCTAAAACGTTATTGGTGAGGAGCAAGACCCTACAATTAAAATGAAAAATTATGCAAAAGCATCCACTTAGTGCTCAGTTGCAACAAGAAAAGCAAACGACATGCTAGAAATGGTCAGGAAGGACTAGAGAGTAATTACACTCTTGTGTAAATTGATTGCCCACACCTTGAATATCCTGTGCCATTTGGGTTCTTCCATCTCAAAAAAGATATATAGTAACTGGAAAGGGAAGAGAAAGGCAGCAGGGTGATCAAAGAGCTAGAATGGCTTCCACAAGGAGAATGATTGAGTTGGCTGGAGAAGAGATGCTTCTGCAGAGTAAGATATAAGTCTATAAAATTATTAGTGGCATGGAGAAAACGGGTAGCAATTGAATGTTCAACGATTTTTCCAAATACAAGTATCAGGGCCATCAGATGAAGCTCATGGGAGCCAAGTTCAAAATAAACAGTTGACAGTTATTCTTTACGCAACAGGCATTAAACCTTGGCTGAACAATGCTGTGGATTCAACAACTTTGCATGGGGTTAGAGGGAGGCTGGAGGAGGATTTGGAAGAGACTTCCAGTTTGTTTTCCTAAACAGACAAAACCTCCTCATCCCATCCTCAGGGAGGTGCTCGATGCTTGGGTCTACCCTGGTGCCCTCCGGCTGCCCGGCTCCTGGCTGGGGGTGGGATGGACCATGGCTGCCAGGCCCTGCCATTGCCCACCTGGGGGACCCCATGGCACCCTGGCCCCAGGGAGCCACCAGCCCTGGTGGCACCATGACAATGGGCTCTAGGAATTGCCTAAGCTGAAGATGGTCAGAGCCCAGGATAATATTATGCAAAAATATCACGTAAGCTTGCCCTCTTCTTCTCTCTCCAAAGGGGTCTTGTGAACACATTTGGAAACAGAATATTGAGCTCTTGAATTATTCCCAAAAGCTGCCTCCTGAATTTGTTTAGACACAAAAGTAAGAGCATGACATGTGAATAATCCTTTCATTCCACTCAGAATTAGTAAAGCAACAGCCGGAATGCTGTTTTTTCTATAAATTAAGTTGGGAAGAGAAAATGTTTCTATGCTTAAACGTTCGTATAGCTAATACTTGTAAAAAAAATATTCAGTTATAGAAACTTATATTAGTAACTATTTCAGTGAAGTAGATTTCTGTTTTTATAAGTAAGAATTTTTTTTGAACAATCTGAAATCCAGAAGAAATTTTTGTACAAATCTGTTTGGACACCAGTTCTGTCATACCCTTGCACTTTGTCATTAGTGGAGCTGAGGGAGACGATGGTGGCAGTAAGTGACTGCCCAGCGGGTCCTTCCACCTGAAGGAGCTAACTAACCTGAGAATTGACATGAGTGAAGGGACCGCTGAATGGAGCTGAAAAGAGCTGACCAAGCGACAGACAGGCTTGGGTAAGCGACTGAGGTGAATAGTGTCGAGTAAATAACTGATGTGACTGAAGTCAAAAGTGACACAAGCGAATCGAGTGGCTGAGGTGACTCAGGTGTGACAGAGGCTGAGGCTTTCCGAGATATTCTTGGACATACACACCCATATAGCCCCCCATACACCAAATGTAAGAAGTTATCACCTTGATGAAAGACGGTTACCTAATGGCATGACTATCAGTTCTCAAAGTATGAGATATTTATGCCCTTGCCATGTTTCAGCATGGATTTAAGAAGGAGAAGTTGTGCTTAACCAGCCTGACATCCTGCTACAATGAGACAACTCTTTTGGTGGATGAGGGGAGAGCAGTGGACGTTATTTGTCTTGACTTTAGCATAGACTTTAGTTATGGGACTGTCTCCCGTTAAGTTCCTCACAGATAAATTGATAAAGTAAGGGCTAGATAAATGAAAAGTGAGATGGACTGAAAACTGGGAGAACTGCCAAGCTTAGAGGGTTGTGATCAGCAGCACAAAGTCTGGGTGGAGCTCTGTCACAAGTAGTGTACCCCAGGGGTCAATGTTGGTTGAATACTTTTTAACACCTTCATTAATGATCTGGATGATGGGACAGAGTGTACTCAGTGAATGTGCAGATAATATAAATCTGGGAGGAATGATACACCAGATGGCAGTGCCACCATTCAGAGGGATCTTGACAGGCTGGAGATATGGCCAAACAGGCATTTCCTAAAATTCAACAGAAGGATTTACCAAGTCCTGCACCTGGACTATGCATGGGGAGTAACCCATCAGAGAAGACCAACTGCATCCCAGGCTGCATTAGGAAGAGTGTCGCCAGCAGGTCAAGAGAGGCGATCCTTCCCTTCTACTCAGCACT
The DNA here is from genome assembly GCA_013398915.1 of Dromas ardeola. Taxonomy (NCBI): domain Eukaryota; kingdom Metazoa; phylum Chordata; class Aves; order Charadriiformes; family Dromadidae; genus Dromas; species Dromas ardeola. Next base: position 105,386 of record VYZM01019505.1, on the reverse strand, counting down.
GGTGAGGCCGCACCCAGTGGCCCATTTCAGGGCTCTCCAGTACAGGAGGGACATGGACATAGGGGAGCAAGTGCACCAAGGACCACAAAGATGATGAAGGGACTGGAGCATCTGTCCCATGAGGAGAGGCTGAGAGAGCTGTGACTGTTCAGCCTGGAGAAGAGAAGGCTCAGAGGGATCCTATGAATCCCCTGAAGGGAGGGTGAAAAGAAGAGGGAGCCAGGCTTTTCTCGGTGATGCCCAGGACAAGAGGCAATGGGCAGAAATTGAAACACCAGAAATTCCACTCAAGCATAGGAAAAAAAATTTACTGTGAGGGTGGTCAAGCAGTGGAACGGGCTGCTGAGAGATGTTGTGGAATCTCCATCTACGGAGACATTAAAAACTCAACTGGACATGGTCTTGGGCAACCTTTTCTGGCTGACCCTGCTTCGAGCAAGGGTTGGATTAGACGATCTTCAGAGATCCCATTCAGCATCAACTATTATGTGATTCTGTGTTACAGAATCCTCAGCACCTTCAGTATCCTCAACGGTATTAAAATCTCAGTGAGGTACCTCTGCTAATGTATGTGTGTTCTGAAAGTCAAAAAATAATCATATGGAGAATATTAGTGCTAAGGATGAGCACAAAATATGGAGATGTTTATAAGAAGCAAGCTGTGGAGGGATAAAATCAGAAGGAGTCATGCAGAATGAACAAAGAAGAGAGTAAACAAATAGTGGGAAGCCTATGGAAGATGACAATGCTTACTGCCTTTTTCTTTGGTTTTAATAAAATGCTTTTTATGACAAGACTGTAAAAAAATAATAAAAAGAATAGGAAAGCATCAGAGTAAAGAATACTGTGAAATATTTATATCATTTAGAGTTATTAAAGACAACAGGAAATGCAATATACCTTTGAATGCTGAGAACAATCTTCCAGACAAGATTGGTTTTTTGGAGCGCTACTTAACGATGGGTAGAGTCTCAGAGACTTAAAGAATATCAGACACAGCACCTTTCCTTAAAAATGAGGGAAGAAGAATCCTCAAGAATACTAGAACGAATTATTATGCTATCATTTTCTAATAGTTCAGGGGACAAGAATGGGAAAGAAAATGTACCACATGGATTTTAAAAAATAATTCAGGTCAAATCAATCCAATTACCTTCTTTGATATTTTAGCTGTTTGACAGGCAGTGTATTCACCTAGCAGGAACTAAAACCTCTAGAATGCCCCTAATTTTTAGCAATTTCTGACACAACTCTCGTAATTCATATTTTTTTTCCATTTATAAATTTTTTAAGAATCAGGACAGTTATGGTCTAGTTTAAATTACTATGATGAATGTCAGCAATGATTTGAAAGACTGTTCTCAAGACAAGCTGTAAATTATCTTCAGAGGAACTCTGTGAAGATACTATATGAAATCTGAAAGGAGTCTGACTTTCCAGGACATTGTTTGTAAGGGAACTGAGAATTTGTATCCATATACAGTTCCAGGCTGGGAGAGCTGATCCAGATGTGGATCAGGGGATAAGAATGAAACTCAAAGTAGTTTTCATTGAAGAAGCAGAGCGTGAAGGAAAACCTCGGAAATTCAGTAAAGTACTCAAGAAAGGAGAAGTCAAATGAATAAGCATAAAAGGGAATAAATATCAATATGCAAAAGTGTATCAGAAAATGATATGTGAGATCCTGTGTATGTCCAAGTGATACTGAAACAATCCGAAGTAAAAAGAATAAATGTTGTCTGGCAGCGTTTTAAAAGTTTATATGCAAACCATGAGCAGAAAGATCTCTTCTCTGCACTGTGGCTTCTACGGCCACTGGAAGCGCTTTATGTCCAGTTTTGCATGTCACATTTTGGCAACAGTACCAACAAACTGGAAAATCATAAAGAACAGAACCTATGAATTCCAAGGAAATGCTGAGAAATTTCAGCTTTTAGCTGAAACATTTAGCTTCTTTCTAGAAGAGAAAAAACTGGGGGAGGAAACATTTCCCACTGGGGGGAAGTGAGCAAGTGGCTGTGTGGGGCTTAGCTGTCTACCAGGGTTAATCCACAGCAAACACATTAAAAGCTAGGATTATAAAGGTATTTTTTCTGCCTAGTCACTGAAGGATAGATGACAAAAAGTGTACTTTGAAGTAATAATTGATTTTAGTAAAAAAACAATGAAATGGGTAAATGAGAACTGGACCACGGCCCCTGGGAGGTTTGTGTACTCACTGTCTTCCAGAGATTTTTAAGAGTACATGGAAAAATTATGTTAGGGAACATTTAGGAATTGTTGGGTCGGGACACAGAGTTTCTGCAGGTCTTCTACAGCCCTGTGTATGCATGTTTCCAATGTTTCCATAACAAACTAGCAGGAGGCTGTCTGGTCTGGAGTTCAACTTACATCAAAAGGAGCAGGAGAGAAACACATTCCAAGGTGAAATACCTACCTCAAGCCTGGGCATTGGGTTTCTTAACACATTTCTGTAAAGAATTTCAGGTTTTCTGCTCCTGAATTATCTGTGCTTTAATCCTAGTATTTAGCTTTCGTGTTCCCATGAATGCGCTGACGTAGACTCTGGGTGAACAAAAGCTGCAGGTGCCTGAGTGCCAGGTCATACGTACTTAGTCCGTCCTTCATGTATATTTAATCTCTGTTAGCTTTCATTACTTCTGTTCGTGCATTGTAACCATTTTCTATAGTGCGATTAACACCTTGACTCCTACCTTCTATGAGAAGTTAAGGAGAAAGAGACTTCCTTGTGGACAGATTGGTTTATGAACACGCAGAATTTGATTTATACATAAACAATCAGTATGACTAACAGCACGTCAGCAACAGCTTTGCTTTCACTGCCCTGTCCTAAGAGTACAGAGCACGGGAAACCTCATAACAAAGTCCTTCTCTGATCATTTAAGAGGGCAAACCCTCACTGTGTTATCCAATGAGGAGAAAGCTGTATTATGTGCACCTGGAGCATCCAGGTGTATTAAATGTCATTGCCCTTTTATCACGCAGTTAAAAGAGCAGCGTTTGAAGCTTTAAGCTCTTTTGTGTCCACCAGTAGTGTCAGGTGTGGGAGCTGTGTAAATGCATGCTTTTGGGAGTTGATGACAACGAGATGTTAAAGGTCAGATTCTTTTGCTATACCTTGAATACTTAGGCTGCCCCTAAGGCAAGTTTTCAGCTCTTGGTGTAGTAGCAAAGTGTGATTTTTCAGGGCTCCCCCCCCAAAAAAAAAGA
>VYZM01019505.1:83599-95415 GCA_013398915.1 Dromas ardeola | reverse complement strand
CAAAAAAACAAAAGAACCCCAAAAAACCAAAACAAAACCCCCCAAAAACTGTTACAGAGGCTCTGGAGAACACCCCCCTGGCAGTCTGGGTGCAAGCTTACAAAGCTGCAAGCAAGCAGGCCTTTAGCATTAGTGAGGTGAAAGCACTTACAGGCACCGTGCAGCAAGGTGGTTTTAGGTCTGTTGGCATTTAAAAGCTGAAGTTTAAAACTACTGAAATACATCAAGGGATTGTTACAGCCTCAAGAAAAAGGTGACCTTCACTTTACATGTGGTGGGGTTGCTGTGTCTCCCTCCTAGATGATACCATCTAGGCCCTGGACAATTATTTAACTGTGATGGAGAGGGAACGCCTGCTAAAAGCTGAAAGGCTGGAGTTTCATGAGTGTTTGTTTAGCTGCATGCAGACAATGCAGTAACTTCAGGGAAATGCTTTTGGAATCTTTTTTTGTTTTCTCAGGAACACGATACAAGAGTATTCAATTAGGAGAGTCCTTTTAAAGTTTGAGGAAAACGTGAATAATAGGGGTTGGATGTTAACTTCCCCCTGCCCCAGCCCCAAATTGCTGCATAGCAGTTGTAGGATCACACTCAGAAGAAGGCACTGGAATTGCGAAGTAAAAGAAGAATCTTGATACAATGGTATGTTAGGGAACAGCCTCCAAAGGTGCAGTAAAAGTAGTAATCTAAATCTTGGGTTAATCAATAAATAAATACAACTCCAAAGGGTTAGAACAAGAAGTGCCTTGTTAGAAGATGACTGGTTTCAGAAAGAAGCAAAGACAAAAATTTTACCAAGCAGAGAGGGGAAAAAAATGAATTACACTGCAGAAAAGAAATACAAATCTATGGCCTGTAATTATTACCTTTTTATTTCTCTAGAGAAAGAGAAAAGGCGTGAAAGTAGAGACTACTATGTTGACTTGTTGCGAAGCGTTATGTTTTTCATGCCATACCGGCTACTACTGAAACAAGAAAGTGTTTTTTGTTATTAGTCAACAAACTGGGTAGCTTAGATTAAATATACTTAGTTGTTGCAGTTCTATTTCATTGGATTTTTATCAAACTTAAATTGTAAGGAAATTAATAAGTGAAAGTTAAATTAAATTGAATCTTGTTTGGTGGTAAATAATTCCAAATGTATACACTGAAAAATGAGTAAGACTTTCTTAAAGTCTGCTTGGAAGTAAATGTTAATTAATAACGTCATAACCTTATTAAATAAAAAAACGCCCTCTCCCCTGTCACTTCCTACATTTTGAAATGTATGTTTTGAAGGAGTTAATTTCCTTTAATTGTACATGTGTTAGTAAATAATGGGAAGGGAGAAGAAACAAGGTGTGCTGTTTTTTTCCTGGGGTAGAGTTCATTTTCTTCGTAGTAGCTAGTACGGGGCTGTGTTTTGGATTTGTGTTGGAAGCAGTGTCGATAATGTGGGGATGTTTTCATTATCACTGAGCAGTGCTTACACAGAGTCAAGGCCTTTTCTGCTCCTCACACCACCCCGGCAATGAGTCGGTTGGGGAATGCACGAAAAGTTGGGAGGGGACACAACCGGGACAGTTGACCCCAACTGACCAAAGGGATATTACATACCATATGACGTCATGCTCAGCATATAAAGCTGGGGGAAGAAGAAGGAAGGGGGGAGACATTTGGAGTGATGGCGTTTGTCTTCCCAAGTAACCGTTATGTGTGACGGAGCCCTGCTTTCCTGGAGATGGCTGAACACCTGCCTGCCCGTGGGAAGTGGTGAATGAATTCCTTGTTTTGCTTTGCTTGTGTGTGTGGTTTTTGCCTTGCGTATTCAACTGTCTTTATCTCAACCCATGAATTTTTCTCCCTTTTACTCTTATTCTCTCCCCCATCCCACTGCGGGGGGAGTGAGCAGGCGGCTGCCTGGTGCATAGTTGCTGGCTGGGGTTAAACCATGACTCAAAGATGACTTTTTACTTGCAAAGTTTTCAAACTAAAGACTTTAGATGAGCTATTAATACAGCTGAACAGATAGCTCTTTCTGAGTTACTATGGAAGAAGTGCCATGAAACTTCTATTTTTAGCTAATGCATATAGCTCTCTTCAAAAATGGACTGGTAAACCCATCTCAAGCTAAGATTAGTAGGAATAATCCACAGGGCAGCTGGAAGTTTAAATAACTTCCAAGTGACTGGAAAGAAAACACCAAGCTAAGCAGAGCTACTGGACTGTTTTAATGAATGCGTTGCTTATAATGGAGCGAGAGTACAATGGAAATACCTTTATCTTGATGTCTGTAATGGTATAGATATGTTATGCACAGGTTATTTGTGTCCCAGTTGCTATATGGTCCAACTTACCCTATATGAGTACAGCATGTCTTAGCTGCATGGCTACCATCTGTATCTGCAGCATAAGATGTGATTTTTCTTGTGATCTGTGGGTCCGATGAGTTACTCTTGTGAGCTTGGTGCAGCTGTGAGTGAAGTTTTAAAAAGCTTTAGAGCAATTTAGTTCAGCTGTGTCTGAGCAACTGCAATAGCTGTTGATTGCAGTACAAAAGTACCGCTAAACGTGTGTAGTGAAAAAGCCTGAATTCAGCACAAGCAATCAAAAACTTCAAAATGTTAATATTGCTCATTAAAAGGAACAGAAAAATTCCATCACTGGAACTATTATACTTGCTTCTGTGTGGATCAAGCTAAGCTTCTAGTGCTGGCAACTAAGCCTAAGATATTTCTGGGCCATGGAGCAACTTGCAGGGCCTGAATCAAATGGTCTTGCCTGATTGCCATTGATGGCCAGACAAAGATGTGAGTTTTTAATTGACAAAGCTTTTTGTTGCTTATTCCATGGAAAAGAAATTCTCCAGATGGATATTTTGTTATTAATACTAAGCTACCCAGAAACATCCCAGCTTAGTGCAACTAAGCTTTTATTTATTGATTTACTTATTATCTCATGTGGTTGGCACATTAGCACAAAATCAGGCATGAATCTTTAAGGCTTTTGCTGCTGAATCCCCTTCCAGGTAAAGTAAATAAAGAGTAGTAGAACAGAAGATATGAACCACTACGTCACTGTCTTCACTTAAAAGGGTAACAAAGCAGCTTGTAGAAAGCAGTTAATACCTGTAAAAGTAGTTATTACCACACAAAGACAAGTGACACAGATGGTCAGTTTGTCCAGCCTGCCATACTGATCTGGCAACTTCCTGTCAATTGTGTCTTGATAGGCTGCATCAGTAGAGGAAGCTATGGTCCTCACAAATTTAAAGGCAACAATCTGAAGTTAAGTCTATTTATTATGATTATATTGCTAATCCGTACAAATACAGTATTTGATCTTTATAGTGATATCTTCAGCAAAAAAGTTGCACTTTCCACAAATTTGTATTTCCTCATATAATTTGCTTAAAATAGAAATGTTGTAATTTTAGAAACTTGTCTCTTGGGATCTTCTTGTCTTCTTAGACTTGATGGAAGAGAGTTTTAACTGGTTATCCGATGGTGAGTCTTGTTCCATAATTCAGCACGCTCAAGAGCTACAAAAGGTGTCTAATGTTTAGATTGTAGGATGTTTAAAAAATCATGGAACAGAAACATGATCCAAAATAAAGCTCAAAGTTCTTCAGATCTTGGATGTAAAGATGTTGCACCATTTCTCTGGACAGCTCTGATAGCCCTTGAAAGCAGAAAATCAAAAGCAACATTTCTGTAAGGCAGGGTGGTTCAGGTTGACCTGGCCACCTTACAGCCTGTTGGAGAGTCCCTAACTTCCAAACAAGAAGCAGACAGAATGGAAATACTACTTGGTTTAGCACTACATGCTATGCAGATAATTAGCAATTCTTTACAATAAAAATCATAGTTATTTATGCTCTTTTCTTGAAGCTAAATGCTTCATTTACTGTACTGAAAGTCTGCAGATGGCAGAAAGGAAATACTTCCTGGCTTTCCAGAAAATATACAGCAAATCATCTATTAGCATTGCATTGTTGACCCCACGTGGCTTAAGACAAAGCGATCTTTGGAAATACAGTATTATAACTTCTGCTGTTGTGTTGATTAAGAACTTGAAGTTTTAGTTCTAAGATGGATAAGGATGTACTTACAACCTTTATGATGATATACTAACTTGTCTGCAGGATAACGTCCATATCATAGAGTGAGATGGTCAGTTCTCATAGAGAAATGGTGATGAACAGCGCATCTAAAGGATGTTCCTTCAGAAAGAAAGTACGCTTAGACCCTTTTAGAAACAGACATGTATTTCAGCTGCTGGATACTGTAGCAATCATTCAGATACAATAACTCTCAACATAAATTTTGCCAACGTGGACCAACTTGTTTAGTACTTACCACTGCATAGATTACAGCTAGGTTCATGCAGTGTTCATTTTTTCTTATTGCTGAACTCTTATCACAGTAGTTGAAATAAACCTAATTTTCATCCGGTTCTTGAGCAGGAGTCCGCAAGGATTGTAAAGTAGTTGCATACCTCTAAAGGTTGATGTAAAGATTAAGGTAACTGTACTGAGACCACTTGATGAACACAAGAATGCAGTGTTTGGGTTTCAACACTGTCATTCCTGCTTAGACAACTTAGATAGTCATAACACCACATATTCCACCACAATCCTACCACATATTAATCATGCTTGTGAACGTCGTACACAAGGATGTGTACAGCCAATTAAAAATAATTTCTTAAATTCCTCCTGACTCGGAAATATTCGCCTTGACTTTTGGTGGCCTTACAGCCTTAATAGCAAAATTATATTTTTAATATAAAAATTAATGAATGTCTGTAATACAGAACATGTAGTCTGATAAGAGATGATATAAACACATTTAATGGTAGTGCATTAGTAGACATTGCCCCTTGCTCCATCAAAAGAGATAACTAAGCTGCAGGAAAGTAGCCATGAAAGGTCTATCTCTAATGCAAATGGCCAAAGTCTGGGGACTCAAGTATCAAGTAAAAACACTCAAGACGCTATAAAATGTACATGTGAATATGCAGCCTTTTTAAAGCTAGCTAATTACCAGAGATCAACTTATTAAAAGTAATCTTCTGATGGTTTTGGAATCAAATGTATGAATGTGTCTTTTCTTCATCTATATGGGAAAAGCTTTGCAGAACAATTTAGACAGGAAACGCATCCCCCACCCTCCCAATATTATCTATTCCAGGACTCGTGTCCTCTGTTGTGATTACTGGCAAGCTTCTTATATCACTATTTCTTTGAAAAGTTTCTACCTCAGTTATTTTCTGCCCTGTTGTGGAATTCTGATTTAGCAGTTTCTAGTAACTGCATAGACAGCAAAGGGTAAGGCAGAACCAAGCGCTTTGTTGTTTCAAGAATGATACTTTGGTTTTGTTTTTTTCTTTTTTAAGCTGGATGGTTACTAGTAAGACAGCAACGTGACCCACTGAGGCAGTAAAATAACATGACTTTGAATGCTGAATGGATTGAACAGAATGGTTAATTGCAGTTCTGGAAAGGTAGGTCAGAGCACAAGCCTAATTTGTTATAAAACTTTATATTTGATGGCTGACACGCTTTCAGTGTTGCTGTTTTGATCTGGTGTTCTGGTAGCGCTAGTTATCCAGCTGCATAGGCGTGACTGCTTGTACTAAAAATAGACATAATGTTGGGGCTTTTGTAAAACAGACTAAAATAGACATAATGTTAGGGCTTTTGTAAAACAGCTCCTTTCTTAGGGGGTCAAAAGGGATGTCAACTGTATTTTTACTATGAAGTATATAGTGATCTGGAGGCATGGTTAACTTGCTCAGTGTGAATTCAGGGCAGCGGGAAAACTGTTGAAGTTCATGGTAGAATACCTGCAGTGCAGCATTTCAGTAGGCAGGTGGCTTGGATTTCTTGCATGGAACTACAAGAGTTGGGATTTTTTTCCTTGGGCAGGGGACTTAGCTGCGGTTTTATCAAACTCCAAAACAATGCATAGGCAACTGGAAAGGAAGTTAAGCTGTATTCTAATTTAGGTTTCACAGGGATGTGACTGTTTTCAGGACAATTTATGTTTCGGCTAATATTTCTCTACTAATACATAGAGATATACGGCCATAGGAGGCTCGATCATTTCATTATGATAGAAGTGATAATAATATAAAGCAAAGCAAGATTTTATATGTAACTTGAGCTAAAGAACAGCTTAAACTTCATGACCACTCTGAGTAAGCTATGGGTTAATATGCAATCTGACCTGGGAGGTACTCCCTTTTGACAGTATTGGAAGAAAAAAGACATTTAGCCTGCTGTGCTTACTGCTGAGACAATGATTGTAAGCTAGACTGTGCATTTGCCTAAGAAAAACAACATACCAATAAAATACCTTAAGAATTGGTCCTGGAACTTTTGAGGTATAAATTAGCACCAATTAGTGGAAAAAATATGGAGTTGGATGAGTATGAATCTTCTGAGTTTAGAGTCCACTTTTAAAATGCATGACTTAATACTAAAGAAGTCCTGATTTAATCATAAAAATGCTTAATTCAAAAACATGCTGCCAAGCTAATGAACACCACCCTACGTGGTGGGGCATGCAGGGAAGAAACCCAGCTTTATCTCTAAGGTTAAATGAGCAGCAAGCTAATTGGTCCATGAACTGTTATTGTAGCTATGCCGTGCAACAGCTGAAAAGAGAATCTTTTAATAGTTTAATGCTAGACAACAGCTACTGAATACCATCATTTGCACTTCCATTGCAGATGTTATTACAGTGTTGTCTCTGTATAGGAATCTGTGAGCTACTTTGCTGTAGGAATGGCTGGCGTGTACCTGTGCGGGTGTATACACATATATGTATCAAAAGTTGCCTATTACAGATTTTTCTAACTATAACCAAAGACTTGTTGAATCCCCTTTTTTGACATAGACTGCTAAGAACTTTTGCAGCGACAGAGAAAAATGGCAGCAAATTAGTGGGTGCTATAAGAGAGAAAAAGTAGGTGTCACTGCATTTATATTTGAAATGTAATCTATGATAGTTTGAAAAGCCCCCAAGACCAAATTGTTAATTGGTAAACATTGCTTCCGAGGGAAGTAATCCTCCGGAACTCTTCTAAAAAGACAAGTCCAAGTCTTGGATCCTCTTCCATAAGAAACCTTGGATTTGGCTGCCTGTTTTACGCTGGAGGCCTGTATTTCTGCTTCAGAAATGTGGGAATTAGAGAATGAAGACCTCAGAGATGTTTTTCCTCTGAGGGAGTGGTATGAGGAAGAAAAGGGATGGAAACGCATTCTTATGAGATGCTAACCAACTCGCAAACCTTTATACAGTAAACCAATCCAACTATGCAAATCCAAAGAATAGGTGCAAAATTTGGGGTGGGTTCCAGACCTTGGAATGTATGCTTAACTGCTACTTGTAAAGAAGAGAAATCCAGAGGAGCTAGGGAGGCTGTAGAGCTTCAGGATGAAGTTTGCATTGAGACTGATCCTGTTTCATGCTTTATTGAAATCAGAGAGGATGGTCTGTATCTTGCGCTTTCCTTGTCCCAGGCCTACTACTTGTGTGATGACGGAGTAAACATGTTCAGTGAGCTAGATAAGATGATGAAAAAAAATCTTGCCTTTTTGCTCATTATTATTTAAAAGGTGATCAGTTGTCTGCCTTAATTCGTAGTGGGCAGTTTGGGGCCTGGTTTTCAGTTCATGTGATGTCATGTATCTATAATTGAGCCTTTACCCAGGATGATCACTAATTTCTATGTTAGCTAGTTGCTTACAAATAAATAGACTTCATAGTAGTAATGATCAGCTCAGAGACCATCACTTTATATGGGAAATCAGGATTGGGGTTGTTCTTTTTCCATTTGCCTACACTGAATTTTCACCTGGCACTCTAACACATAGTTGCTCAGTCTTGGAAGGTTCTGTACTTCTTTGTGGTCACTCTTATTACCTTGAATAATTTAGTTTTGTCTGTAGACTTTGTCACTCTCACAGCTTTTCCCTTTTCCACCTAACTATGTGCAGATACCTGGAGAGCTCCACTTACACCTGTTGCTGTAGGAGTTAACTATTCATTTTATTCCTATCCTCTCCTTCCCAACATTTAATCAAGTTCTTTCTCTCTGAAGGGTCGTTTCCCTGATGCTTTTCCTAAAAGCATTTGATAATGGATCTTTTTGAAAGCTTTTTTGAAAATCCAGGTCATGCAGATCAGTCTTCTTTACACTAATGCTTATTAACCCCTTTGGTGAACCTCAGGAGTTCATGATGAGTGTTTCTCCCTTTCACAAAAACCTTGTTGACTTTTACTTGGGAAATTAAATTATTTGAGCTGCCTTTTAATTCTATTCTTTATTATAATGCCTGTTATTTTACCTAGTCAGGCTTCCTCATCAGTTGTTTCTCATTTGGCTAGCCCTGTAAGTGTGCATTTTATAAGCCAGTGACCAGTCCACTGACAATGATGCAGAGTATGTGCAGCTTTGCTCTTTTGTCTTTGAGTTCCTTTAGCATTTTGGGGTGACTACTCATCTGATGCATTACTTAACATTGATATAAAAAAAAAAATTGTCAGCTTGTAAACGCATCTTCTAAGCCTTAATGTGTTGTTATTTAGGTGGGAGGTTCCTATGAAGGAAATATCGAACTCTTCTGCAGCAAAAATGTATACAAATTTAGTAATCTTCTATGGCATTCTTGCAATATTATGATTTTTTTAAGACATTCTGAGAAATTTCCTACATGCACTGTGAAAGGGACCTCATTATCAGCACTGTGTATTTCATATTAGCTGTTATACGGACTGCTTCAACTTGTCTTATTGGATCTTTGTCTAAGCTGTCAGGGTTTAGTTCACCTGGATTTTTCCATACCATTGTTATTCCAGCTTTTTGGAGGATGCCTTCTTGCTTTTATTCTACTGTTTAGCTATGCTGGCTGGTTTATGCTTTTTCTCAAGTCTTTCTTGGTAAAAGCTGTGCAGTTGCCCTGCATTTCCAGTATGGTATTCTTAAATAATTTGCATGATGTCTGCAAAGATTTTATTTATTTGACTGCTTCTTTTTACCGTCTTATTTTTAGTGGTTCCTCATTTTGAAGTAGCATTTGACTGCATGGCACTTTTTTTTTTTTTCCAATTTCGTTAGTGCTGTGAGGTTGTTGAATTTTGTATTTTATTCTCTCTAACACTAATATTTCGAACGTGACATTCTGCCCTTTCAGGGACCGTGGTAGGAGTCACTTGCCCTCCTGTTTTTTTGTTTTTGTTTTTGTTTTTTTTTTTGATAAACTTTCTATGGTGATTAATGAGGTCTAAAAAATTTAGTATCAGCATCATAATCTGAGATGGTGTTTCCCTAGTGTACATGGAGACAGCTGAAGTTTCTTACTGATACTATTCTCTGCTATGGGGCCCCCTCTCATCACTGCCAGCATGTCACTTTAAATACTTCCATCCTAATCAGGCAGTCAGTAATATCATGTGCTGTTCCTGTCTTGTTGATGACCAAAACTTCATTCCCCTGGGCTCTGGTTGGCTTGCTAAGTTGTTTGAATACCGAGCTCTTTTACAGCAGTGTAGGCTTTTCCATGTTTCCTGTGTAGTAAATACCTTGACATATGGCACAAGGTAGCAATGGTGCCTTCCTTATGCTGAGTTTCTAGTGCTGCTGTTATAGCAATATCTTTGTTCCAAGAGAGCATCCCAGTTCCCCCAACTTTGTTTCTAGGACTTCTCCTGCTTAGGTAGAAGCGAGTATGCTCTTGTTTTGGTTTTTTATTTCCTTCCACCCTGTTCAAAGGGATAATATCTGTTCCAGCCTTTTGCTATGGTTTGCAGTATGGCACATGGCAGCCTCTGCTTTATCATGTGTGGTGGCTGCCCGTACTTCATACAAGTGGATATGTATTTTGAGACCATATGATCTTTAGGGCCTGATAGTGCTTTCCTCAGGCTAGGTTTAAAAACACCCCTCTAATCTTTTTTTAAGAGTGAAAGACACAAAGTTTACTTAACTTCTTTCTTCCAAAACCATTCCCTTCATTTCAGGAGTGTCCCCAGCTTCCGGTGGGTCTGGACCTTGCTTCCCTCCTGGTCTTCAATTGCATGTCGGGAATTTATCACTCTCTTTAGTCCGCATTGCTGGGGATATTGGGAACATCTGAGCGCTGTTGAGGATACTTGAAGAACATTGGGTAGCATATTTTTGCCTTTGATCCTTACTCTGGCTGAAGCTGATGGGCACAATGTCCACATAATTGGTAATGGAAAAGGGCAGAGAAGGCATGAGAGTCTGTAGTTCCTTAAAATGGAAAATGCATGGTTACTAGAACTGAAATTGTCTGTCCCCACAATAATGTCTCTTCATTTGGTAAGACACACACATCCTGTCTGTCTTGGTAAACAGAAGGCTGTGTGTCTCTCTACTTAATATAGTCAGTGTTTTATCTTTAAATTATTTTCTTAGCAGTTGATCAAATAGGCAAGCAGAGCCTGAAGAACAAATGTCTTGCCTAAAGCAGAAAAGAGAATTACACTGGGACTTGCTACATGGTAGGTTAATTCTTTAAGCAGTGCTATCTTTCATAAAAGGCTTGTTGGGCAGCAAGATGACATTATTATAGGTTAAAATCTTAGTCGTATCTATCAGCTCATCAAACAAGTAAGATGAAGAGAAGTTGTATTTTTCAGCTATGATAGCTTTTTTTTTGTGTTTACTTGTTTGAGCTAAAGTAAGACACTAGATATCTGACAAGTTGTACGCTCATTAAATGTTTAAGACAAAATGCATTTTTTGGAATGACAAGTAACCCAAATGCCTACTAGTGTAGGAAATCACTAAATATGTTGAAGTTTTGGTTTTTCTTAGCAAAGCAGTTAAAAATCCTTGCCTTAAAGGTATTAAAGCCTCAATGTTATTTAACTTTGAAAGCAGCTCAAGGTAAGAAAGTCCTCCCGTAGCTTTGGTTATTATTGCGGTTGTAGGAGAGAGAATCCAGCATGGTAGGATATGCTTTTCTTTAAGTTCCTCTAATTCTATTCAAGGTAGGTTTTCATCCATGATTTTTAAGTTATCGTCTCCATAGAGGACAATTTCAATTGCCCAATTTTATACAGACTGTGTTTTGTGGTCTTGTGAAAAAGAGCATAAAAGAAATGTACGCTTTTGGCTTTTAACCACTAGATGGTAGCTAACTACTATCTGTAATTACCTGTAGTAAAAGAAACCTCGTTGCCAAAGCTGTGCAGTATAACACTACCAAAAAAAAAAAAAATCTTTTGACATTGTGAGATAAATGTACATAATTCCTAAACTAATATGACAACTTAAAATGCTCACCTAAATTTTTTTCTATAATTCAGTTGGTTGTGCACTTCATGGCTTTACTGACCTGCATGGTTGTGATTTACCCCAAATCCCGACTTAATCACAGAATCATAGAATGTGCTGGGTTGGAAGGGACCTTTAAAGGTCATCTAGTCCAACCCCCCCTGCAGTAAGCAGGGACATCTTCAACTAGATAAGACTGCTCAGAGCCTCATCAAGCCTGGGCTTGAATGTCTCCAAGGACGGGGCCCCCACCACCTCTCTGGGCAACCAGTTCCAGTGCCTCACCACCCTCAGTGTAAAGAACTTCTTCCTAATGTCTAATCTAATCCTACCCTGCTCTCGTTTAAAACCATTGCCCCTTGTCCTATTGCTACATGCCCTTGCAAACAGCCCCTCCCCAGCTTTCTTGTAGGCCCCCATCAGGTACTGGAAGGCTGCTGTAAGGTCTCCCACGAGCCTTCTCTTCTCCAGGCTGAACAATCCCCACTCTCTCAGCCTGTCTTCACAGGAGAGGTGCTCCAGCCCTC
>VYZM01019505.1:32168-83223 GCA_013398915.1 Dromas ardeola | reverse complement strand
GACCGCACCACTCAGCTTGGTGTCGTCAGCAAACTTGCTGAGGGTGCACTCGATCCCACTGTCTAGGTCATTGATGAAGATGTTGAACAGCACCGGTCCCAGTACGGATCCCTGAGGGACACCACTTGTGACCCCTCTCCATCTGGACATCG
The DNA here is from genome assembly GCA_013398915.1 of Dromas ardeola. NCBI lineage: Eukaryota > Metazoa > Chordata > Aves > Charadriiformes > Dromadidae > Dromas > Dromas ardeola. Next base: position 83,071 of record VYZM01019505.1, on the reverse strand, counting down.
AGCCATTGACCACCACCCTCTGGATGCGACCATCTAGCCAGTTTCTCATCCACCGAACAGTCCACCCATCAAATCCGTATCTCTCCAACTTGGAGAGAAGGATGTTGTGGGGGGGACCATGTCAAAGGCCTTGCAGAAGTCCAGATAGATGATACTCATTGCTCTTCCTTTGTCCACTGATGCGGTCACTCTATTGTAGAAAGCCACTAGGTTGGTCAGGCAGGACTTGTCCCTGGTGAAGCCATGCTGGCTGTCTCGAATCACCTCCCTGTCCTCCATGTGCCTTCCCAGGCACAGAGGTGAGGCTGACATGTTTTGTGGCGGGCTGAACGTAGTCACAGCTATCCAGAGACACGACAGACAATAATTATTCTGAGAATGCTGAGTTATAATACAAGATTGTATATCCTCCTTAGTGTATATATTACATTATTAAAAATAATGCAACTTCACCATGGATCTTGCACTCCTGAAGCATCTGGGGAGGAAATGTATTCTTCAAATCACAGATCTGATTGTGGATCACCAATAAAATATAGGGTAAAAGAGCATTATATTTTTTTCTAAGGTTGATTAAAAACTGCAAGAAAACTTCTTTTTTTGCAAATGATAAATATGTTTTTGTAAGTGTTAAATCTGGCACTGTGATAAAACAAGGAGTCCTCGTTAAGTTAATGATTACATCACCCTGCCTCAGCAAGAACTGTTCTGCTCAAAAATCTTTAAAATGAACCCGGATTATTGGGCTAATTTACATAGCCATGATAAACTATTCAAACTAATGCTCTTGTGGATGTAAAGCAAATTCCTAAAGCAATATTTTTATACCAGTTTCAGCAGTTATCAGCTATACCAAACTTAAGGCTTAGCATTATTTTTTTTTGTGACTTGTAAGGCAAAGAAGCTGTACAGGTGATAAGAACCTTGCATATGGTTTCTGACCAAAAGGTTGCTTCTTAGCCTTTTGGGTTGTTGGTTGTATTAATGGTGTGCTAATTGGCTCTGCTGGAAGTCGGACTTTTGGCCCTAGGACAATAGTGACCTGACAATGGCAGTTAAGTACTGTCTCAACCACTTCATTATTTTCAGTTTTCCTTTTTAACACATAATGAGGTGGAAGATCACAGGAAGTTGCTATCCATAAACAACAGAAATCTTTCCATGATTCTAACCAAGATCAGCGTATTATCTAGTACTGTAAATGCCATCTACTTTAAAGGTTCTAAGTGAGAGCAGACTGAGGTGGCGATCATGAGGCTGTGGAGCTTAAAACCCTGAAAGAAACGAGCAAGACAACCAGTAGGGTCACAGCCTTAGACCTCAGGACAGCAGATTTTTTACTTCCTCGAGGATCTTCCCTAGAGAGAAATGGGACTGAGGAAAACTGATCTGCAAGAACAACATTCTTGGAATGCAAGGACAGATCATTCAATGTGCAGAAGGAAGAGCAGGCCTTGCAGAAAGCCAGCATGGATGAACACGGAGACCCTGTCTGAGCTCAAACATGCAAGCTTCCATAGAAGGTAGAGTCAGGGATGGGCCACCCAGGAGGAATACAGAGACAATGCCTGAGTGCACAGAGAGAAAGCTAAGAAAGCTCAAGCTCAGCTGGACTTCAAACTTGTGAGGAGGGTGAAGGGAAATGAGAATGGCTTTTCTAAGTACACTGACAGCAAAAGAAAATATAGGCCCACTGCTGAGTGGGACAGGTGACTACAAAGAACATGGGAAAGGCTGAAGTATTTAAAGTATTTAGTGTCTTTTTTACCTTGCTAGATAGCAGGTTTACAGAGAAAGATTGATGGGTTCTGTTCCACACCAAGCTGAACATGAGCCAGTAATGCACATCACAGCAAAGAATGCCAGCTGCAAACAAGGCTGAAATAGCCAGGAGGCTGACAAGTTCAGCAGTGGGTCACCAAGATGGTCAGGAGGCCAGAGTGCGTGATGTATGAGAAAGTACTTGGAGAACTGGGTTTATTCAGCCCTAGGAAGAAAGGCTAAGGGGAGATCTTATTGCAGCCTACAATCATCTAATGAGAGGACAGAGCTGAACTTTCCACGAAGAAAATAATAGCCAACATACCCAAGCTGCAACGTAGGAGACTCCAGCTAGTTGAAAACAATCTTTATGTTGGGTGGTGAAACACTGTTATATAGTGCCCATGAGGTTGTGGAATCTCCATCCTTTGAGATATCCAAAACTCAACTGCACACATCTCTGAGCAACCCCCTTTAATTGAACTTGCCTTGAGCAGAAGACTGGACTAGATGACTTCCAGAGATCTCTTTAAACCTATGTGATTTTGTAGTTCCGTAAGTTAGTTGCTATGACCTTACATCATTTTATGAAAAAGCTCCACGATTCTTCAGTGGTTCTTTGAAACATTTATTTAAGCTTATTTTTTTTTCCTTTTTTTTTTTTTAAAAAAAAGAGCTTTTATTGATGTGTGGCAAAAATAAGCCTGTTGGGCTGAGTTTTTATATTAGAAATCACATACATCCTGCAAAGAAGTAAATAATTCCTCAGTGTTCTGAATATATCCAGCAGTAACTTGATGGGTAATATTTAATAGCACATTTAATTTTAAAAGAGAAGGCTGTAAAGGGTTCAGAGAAAGCTACAGTTGTTTACTTTTACACTAAATGCATTTTTTCAGTCTTTCCCTTTCAAACATGTATACACAATCAGATTTGACTATAGTAGGTGGGGAAAATTGTATGGAAAAATCAGATAATGTGGGGAAAATGGTTTTAACTCATGTGATTTTTATCAACGCTGAGGTTGTCAAGTGATTTTATACATGATTCGCATTGATATGAGTGGAAGCAGAAATATTTAGGGGCATTCTAAGCCTGAAATAGCTGTAAAAATTTCTTGTTTTTCTTGTTCCTAATATTGGATCATTAGTTTGTTTTTTTTGGCATTTTCAAGAGGACATCAGATTAGATTCTGTCACTGAATTGGAAAAAATTAAGGCTATTTCAAGAAGAAAAAATGTAATATTCTTTGCTGATGAAAAATTGCTGTATTAAGCAACCATTGTACAACTGAAAAATAACTGAGACTGAATGTGCTTGTATGAAAAATATGAGTAGAAAACTCGGTAATTTAGTAGTCTGTAGGTAAAAGCTGTTTGAAAGCTGCTTGACTGTTGCTATATATTTAAACAATCATCTGTGACAAGGAAACAAAGATGTCTGTTGACATGAGGATTACTTAAGAAGGTGAAACACAAATCAGATAAGCAGTTATAAAATTGACTTTTGTAAATGGTTATGTTGCCCTTGAGCATGATGAATCGTATCGAGTGGTGTTTGTATATAAACAATATCACCTTAACAACACTGTGGTTGGCAGCAGTAATTTTCAACTCCTGATCTATAGGCAGTAAATTCTGGTGGTTAGAGACTTCTGGTTTCTAAAGTCGTCCAATTTAGTTTTCAAGTAATTTAAATGCACATTAGAACCAAATTTAAATACAAAGCTAAGGTTAATAGTTGCTGGCTTTTTAGGTCCTTTCTGTATTTTCTAGAGTTTTGTTGGTGCTCCTACAGATAAGGAATGAAACAAATATGAATATGAACAAAATGTTGGGGGGAGAGTGCAAAATGATGAAACAAGAAGCTTGCTCCATAGTTTAAGGCATATTCCTGAAAAACAGTACTTGATTATTGTATTGAATAGTACAATGTTTAAAGCTGGAAGAAAGCAACTTTGGAAACAGAGCATTGGCAGAGTTATAAAGGTAAGGAAAACTGAACTTCAGACTAGGTTGAGATTACTGACTGTATAGTTTGAATAAAGGTGTGAATTGAGGTGGGGGAGGGTGTTGAAAAATGTGTGTTTTAAAATGGTGTAAGTGGATGATGTTGGTTTCACAAAACATTCGAATTTTATAAAAACAGATAAACTTTGCCTTTTAAAGCAAAACATAGTATTTGGGATAGGTATTTGTCATGAGAGGTAGTTTGTTTTGTAACTGGTTTTATACTCAATCAAGTCTTAGTTGTGTGTTTTGTTTTGAATAGTAAATTTGCACTGAGAGATATTTATGCATTTGACTACTGGTACTTGTATCTTGTCCAGGTTGTTGCAGTGGTCTGGTAATTTTGTATCGTAATTTCACAAGTGTTATACCCGTACAATAAAGATCTTGATGCTAGATCTGGAACACAACAGGGATTCCTGCCACCAAGGAAAACTGAAGTTCAACTTCACTCTTCCCATATTTGTAAAATGGGAATGTAATTCTGAAGACACTACGTAGCATTAAGAAACAATAATAAAATATAGAAGTCTTTAAGACCCTCAGACTAGTTTTAAAAGCTTTTTGAACAAACCATGCCTCAGTTAATGCAATGTTATAACAAATGTGGGAAAGCTCTGATGTTTGAGATTTAAGAGACAGCTAAGGGGACTGCCTTAATTCTGTAGGGTGTGTGTGTTTTGGAGAGGAGCGAATAAAAAGGTGTCTGTCTGTTGAAAATTCAGGGTTCTTGGAAAGTGTGAAATGGTTTGCAGTCTACTTTTACAGGGAATCCATGAGCAATGCTTATGCAATATAAAACATCTGAGAAAGTTAAAGGAGAGACAGAGGAATGTCATATTGGTTAAATAAGTTTTGGATAAGACAGTAAATTAACAATAGAACACGCTTACTTTTTGACTGCTTTACTGTTGAGCTTCCCAGTAAAGTTCAAGCCTATTGAACATCCAAAGACTTTGATCTGAGCGTGTCTAAATTCAGTAATGCACAGTATTCTGGCAACCAAATACATCATTTGCTGGATAAAGTGTGTTCAGGAACAAGTTTTAACTTGTGCAGTTATGACTTGCATACTAAATAACATTGATGCTAACTCTAGAGCGTCTGCAGACATTAGCAACTGCACTCTGTAATGGAGAAGTTGGCAATAGTCAATATTTGGTTTCTGAGGCTGTTGTTTCAAAGGAAGGACCCCTGGCACCTCTCACTTCTGATCTTTTAGTACATTCTCCTTAAGTATATATACTTATATACTCCGCTGGTAGTTAGAAAACACTTTTATTTTAAATTTTAAATTAATCCTCATTTGTTGCTTCAGATTCATGATGTGATGATTATGGGTTTAGGCATACATTAAAACATATATAGGAATCTCTCCTTTATTTTGCCTCAGGAGGTGATGTCTACTGAAATTAGTTTCCTGTACTAAATTTTTAGTATTTAGGTATTAGGAAATTTATGGGTTTATGTAACATAAAGCAAGTTACTTATTATAACTAGACTAATCATCAAAGAAGGACTTTTCGCTTAATTAGTTTAGCTTTGGACTTGCATCTGTTGTGGGATTGTGTCATATGGCCTTTCTTACCTTTGTAACTAACTAAGAGGCGTAAAAGAAACCCCAAACTAAAGGTGGCTGTGCTGCTGTTCTTTAAACGAAGAACTGAGGTAAAGCTGTACCCTATAAAAACTTGGATAATCTTTCCAGATATCTAAGTGAGAAAGCATTTCTCTTGTAAATGCTGTTCCATCTGGATCCTCCTACATTATGGGACATTATGAGGAGGTTTTGTTGTATGACCTTGATGAGAATTGCTGCTGATACTTTTCAGGGTTTGCATGTACGTGTTACTGCGCATACCAGCAATTCCTCTATTACCTATGCAAATGATAGCTTATGTGTTTTAGCAATCCTTCCATCTTCAGACCTTACTCTTTCAGTGTTCTATTATATGATGTTTATTTGAATTACATAAACTTGCCTGTTTTTTGGAATTTTTTTTTGTACAGATGCTGTTTAGGGATATGTACTTCTGTAGTGAATCCTGCAGGATGTAAAATATACAAAGACTCCTAGGCCATGACCACATTGCTGGTTTGAAGCAAGATGTGGGGGTAGTTAAAGTTAGCATCTTGAAGTCCAAAGATTGAATTTGGGAACAGGTTAGTGAATCCCTTCACTGAAGTTCTGGTTGATACAAAAGGACTGAGGGCCTGAAATGCACACCTAGGCAAAAATTGTGAAGGAAACAAATCTGCAATAGAAATCTACTTGTTCCTCCATGAGTCTTTTGCTCATTTATGTATGGCCCTTTAAGATGGGGAGGGGAAGGAAAGAATGAGAGGCAGAAAGCTCAACATTTTCCTGCAATTCATGCTCTGAGAATTCGTTCTCTGAGATTCCTAATTCTAAGTAAAGAATATCTTAAAAAAAAAAAATATTCTTTAAGTAGTATGCAAATAGAAACTGATATTTTGACTGGTTTCCAGTCTAGCTTCTAAGTGTGTTTTTAAATATTTAAATTAATGGCTTGCTATGGAAAGCACTGAAATTAGGTTTATTCTACTCTTTTTGAGACAACCTAATCTTTAAAGTGAGTCAGAAGTGTCTTGTGATGACTGTAACAAGTGAGAAATGAAAGTTTGTGATTGGGGAACACTTCATTTAAGAAGAAGTTCTTAGAAATAGCAGATCATCAAAATATGGAAGCATGACAGGCAGAGTGTGTTCTGGAATTGCACTATAGCAACTATCAGGAAAAACACGCATACAACTTGCATGAATTAGAGAGATATCCACCACAACAATGCAAATCCCTTCCAGAAGTGACAAGTGATAAATGCAAGTGAATGTCTTAATCTTCATAAGACTATAGATTCACTATCTAGTAAATAATTCCCTGTTTTCTCTAGGTACAGTTCATGAAAAGAATTTAAGTTAACTAGACTTTTAAAATTTTGTGACATATTAACAAATGCTGTTGTTACTGGACTTAGACATCAAATATTGCCTAATGCTATGTGAACAGCTATCCGCAATAGCTAGTATTTTCGTTATTGGGACTTGAGAGACTGCAATTAAAGGACTGGAAAGCCTACATAAACAGCAACTTGTAGAAGAAATGGAGGCTATGAACATATCAAGGGCCATCTGCATAGGTGGATTTGGGAACTGATAACCAATGTAAGATGAATACCTGGTGCAGCAATATATCTGCAGTTCAATGCTGGAAACACAGCAGAGTACAAAAGTAGTCTCTCTGTAGTTTTAGTAAAACAAAAAGAGCTTTTTGCTGGATTAAATAGAAGCTAACTAATTGGCAGAGTATTGGTTGTATTTTTCTATGTTAAAGATGCATTATCACTTGTGCTTAAACTACTTGAAACAACAGTATTTAGGATTCTAGTGTTATCATCTAGTGTGAAACTGATTCAGCCTCAAATGGTTGCATTTTGTATGTTTAACTAGGGGGAAAATTTCTACCCTGATTTGAGAACATGTAGGAAAGGCCAATCCTATGATGATGTTTCACATCTGGGAAAGTGGAGACCATGTTAGGGAATGACAGAGGTGAAATTCCATGAAGTATGTATACAAATTAATCTGCTACTGCATTCTTCAGGCATATCTGTGTAAAGAACAGGATTTGTATGTTTGTCTTTCACATGGAAAAACATTTCCAGTGTATTCAGCATTTATGAAGGCATGCTAGTAATTACGAGTTTACCAAATATTTGAAAATTCCTTCAGGAAGTAGGAAAGATATTTACATAAGAGTATAAAGTATATCATGCAAGTCCTATTGGCTCTGCAGAAGCTTGTGGATAAATCACTTGTGCATACTTTAGAGTTACTAGATTTTTCATAATCACTGGGGAAATAAAGATTGAATTTACCACCAATGAAACATAATTCTAAATTTCTTTTGAAAATTAAATGATATTAAATCTTGTAATCCGCAAGCACAGTAATACCAGTAACTATTCCAGAAGGCTATTTTGTCTATAATGTAATGAGGTGCATTACATGTGGGAATTCAATTTAATTAGAAAAGTAGACATACTGCTTGAAGAATGGTATAATAGCTATAGTTAAGCACATTTGTAAACACTTGTGTACCTCGAGGCTTGTGGCTTGTTTTACTTCTCATTACGCTAAAGAGATAATGTTTGAAACTCCAGCTTCCTCCAGCAGCATCTGTCTTTATTAGAGAACGCTTACAATATCTTCCATGAGTAACAAAAATGGGTTAGAATCCTGTCTTGACTTGATGGTCATATGTGACTAGACTGAAAAGCTGGGACTAAGGACTTAGGGTGTTGAAGATTACTTGTAGACTTGTAGAAAAACAGAGCCATACATATAAAATACCTTTTTTTTAATAGAGCTTTTCAACAAATAAATAATATTGTACAAAAGACTGATGATAGAAATTTTATGATAAATCTGAAAATAGATAACAGGAAATCAACTGTAAAATCGTAACGGGGTAGCTTCTAAAATTTTCATTTTAGTGCCTAAAAAACATGAACCACAAGTATGGAAGAACGTAATCGCCTTTACTTTTTAAAATAAATTTTAGAATTGTCTTTATATTTGTTTTCAAAATAGATTGTGAATTATTCATTGGCCACTCTGTGTTTTATAACAGCAAAAGATCAAGGAAGAGAGGGAGGCTAAACGTGCTCGGCTGGATGGCAGGCATGATTACTTACTGGACACTGTTGCCTCTTGTGTGAATCTGGACAGAGCAGAAGTAGAAGATGCTGTTCTTGATGGTAACCAGGTAATCCGATGAATTTGATAGGGAAACTCATAAGGTGCTTTAGAACTGATATTACCATCAAATACTCAGTGAGATAGTTGTCAGACTTCATGTCTCAGATTACTCAAGTCTTCTCACCGAAAAAAAAATTGTCAGCATTTTGTAATTAAGTTGAACAAAAGTGTCCTTAGTCTCAGGACCTATTGTAACAATATTGATTTTGAAATTGATTAGAATTTCTGCTTTCCAATGGTTACAGATAGTACAGTAAAAACTGTGACTATATTTCATACTGGATCCGCAGCATGAAGTCTCTCAGTGCTTGAATATATAGCACATATAGATCCAAGAGTGCCTAGGCAAAGCTCTAGATGACCTGAGCTGTTGTTGATACAGGAGGCTGGCCCAGATCTCCCACAGTTCCCTTCCAACACTTCTGTAATTCCATGTGATATAGGAAAATAAGCTGTGCAGAACACTATCACACAAGTTAAAAAGCAGAACTTGTTTCAGCCTTTGTGCATTCTATCTCTAAATGAGTTTCCTGGCAAACTATATTGCCTGAGAACAATTGTCAGATGAAGAAAATACTGGCAGCTGTTATACTTGGAAAGAGAAAAGCGCAATAGTTGTTTTGACCTCATCTTGGGGGGCTCATCCAAGATATTCTGGAATAGCAGTTTATGTAATCTTGGTGTAACTGAGGCTCATTATTAATGGAAGAGGGATAAATGCAGCTTTCTTTCTGCTGCTGGTGATCTCTCAGGCTTTTTCCTGCTCTAGGAATCACAAATGGTGCCAGCAGAAGTTTCTGAAGAACTTCTACTAGTAGAAGCCTTTTCCACTGGAAGATTGCTATGTAACTAGGGAGTATATGAAACAATGACTCATAGATCTAGAAAAATAATGGATTAGGCCAGACTTTTACGTGCTGAAACACTGATCAGCATACTAGCATAGAGCAATTAACTTTCTTCCTAGGCCTGTATGGCCTATACATGAGACTCTTGGACTGCACCATCAATACACGGTTCAAGGATGCTTGATGGCAGCCTTAAATTGATGGAGAACTGTGAAATTGTCCTCATGCTTAAAATACAAATAAATAGACGCTTCCTCTGTTGCTATGATATGGAATAATTGCAGCTGTGTGTTTTCTGCTTTCAGCTTGTTAGCTGACTGGCAGTAAGAATAATATGGGGTGAGGGGACTTCAATGAGGTGCTGCTGTACTTCAGTAAATGAAGAAATGCCCTGTGTCCTCAGTTTAAAAGCTGATACACAACATGTACACTAAGTGGTTTCAGTAAACTGAAACATAGCCTGGCTGTATTCAATTGTGTTCAGCATGGAAAAATTTGAATGATTCAATTAAGTAGGCATGAGCTGCTAAAGGACAAGGCAACTCAGTAATTTTTTGGAGTTCAGTAACTGGGCCCAGTATAACTTTGTGTTAAACAATGATAATGTGATGAGTATTTGTCAGCGCTTTATGTTAAAAACCCGAGCAAGTTGAACTCTACATAGTGGGTATGCGATGCATAATAATCTCAATGTAATCTCAAAACAGATAGACCGCATTGACAAATTCCTGGCCCCAGGAGGTCTGCGTCATCTGATGTTCTACTATCAAGATGTGGAAGCAACAGATACAGGTAAAACAACTTAGGTTCTCCTGCAACATGTTATAGTTGTGCAAGGAGACAACTCCTTGTCTCTTTTCCTTGCACTGAGCAAGTGTGCAAGGAAAAAGCAAATTGACCAGTTTATAAGAACTTTACTTACTGGGACATTGATCCTTGCTCACGAAATGAGGATTGATGAAATTATTGAAGCTTCTTAATGCACTTCTGCATATTGCTAGTATGCATCAGCAAGGTACTTCCCAGTAATTCTTGCCTGGGGGGCTAGGAAATGGTTTTTGATAGTTAAAAGATGACTTTCACACAAAGTGAGCAGTGACAGGTGCCCTGCCCCCTCCCTTCCAATCACACCACTGGGCAGACCCTAGAAGCCCTCCACATTTCTTGGCACATGACCATTTCATCTGGGTGGTTCTGTCACATGACAAATGGCCCCAGGAGACCTGCATTATGGGAGAAGGCCCATTATCCCAAAAGTCCCTTCTGCTCATATTCCCTTCCCCAGTGTCCCCGTGCTACCACACTTCTGGGGGAAGCCTCCTTCTCACTTACCCTGGAGGCAGCCCAGGACCCCTGTGAGAAGGACGTCTTCCCGTTGCCCACGGCTTCTGTCCCAGAGCCTCCAGTGCTGCTGGCGTTGGGACTAGCTAGGTGCTATGTGACCTCTGAGACCCTGTGACTGGCTGATGGGAATTCACCCACTTGTTTACCTTGGATGTACAAGAAGGGCCTCATAAATATATATCTATGCATATCTATATAAATATACGTCTTTATACATGTGTAAACATATACCTATATGAGTGTACATATATGTATTATACTGTATGTATTTTCAGTATGTGTGTATATACCTAAAAGGTACGAAAAGACTGTTTAATAAGATATAAGCAACTTGAATAATTGGACTTTTTGATACATATATGTATCAATGTACATAGAAATGTACATAAAATGTTATAAGTGCATATATGTACATTGAAATGTACATAGAAAGGAAATTAAATGAAAATACAAATTCAGCCACTGATTTAGAAACCTGCTGAGCAAGTTTTAACATCCCTGAGTTGAAGTGGTGGAATTATGTTGGAGAGAGCGTGAGGCAAGGGACAAAGCCTGGGAATCTAATCAGAGTCCCCCTCATTCACCCCCAAACTGATCAGATGACCCTACAGCATGCTTGTAGTGGCCTTTGGTCTTTGGGATGTGATGCTTGATGCAGGCAATACGGAAAGCTAGAGAAAAAGAACAACCAAAAACCAAATTCACAGCAACATGTGCATTGAGTGAATAAGCAAAAGTTCCCAAAAGATGATACATGCTGGAGGTAAAAGAAGTAAGAAAAGATGAACTGGTGGTGAAGGAGGAAAAGACAGGTGAGTGTGGGATGAAGTGGATGGATTGGAGGCTGCCTTTGCCCGTAGCCGTGAGTGTACAGTTACTTGTGATACCATCACAGTGTGCAGTTTTGCTGCACTTTTTTCCTTCTCAGGTAGGGCAGAGTTTGTAGAAGAATCTTCTGTGCTGATCGTTCTGGGGCTGTGGTTCACAGGGTAGCAAAGCAAAAATCTGTTATAGTGATGGCTACTAATCAGTAAAGTTAAGTGAATTTTTGTGGTATTATGTGCATCTTGTTGGCAAGGGCACTTACTACACACTACCTCAAATCCAAGCTGGTTTTCTAACCCTGATGTGGCTCAGGGAACTCTTCTGTTAGGGCAGAAGATAACCCCGTGAATGGTGTTCCCAAGATATTTCGTGTCCCTGAAGAGCAGGAAACTGTGTAGCTCTGAGTTCGTAAAGGTGTACTCCAGAGCCCTAAGGGGTCATTTCGAAGTCTGGTTTTATGCCCACCCTCACATGCAGATTTTTTGCCATGTTTTGAATGGTACTTTTAAGATGCAGCTTAAAAACTTTTAGTATGCTTTTCAGTAACAGTACATATTTTCTGAAGAGGCTGCAGAGTGTACTACCTACTCCAGCTCCATACATCGTGGGAATGCCCTGAAAACTGGGATGACTGTTGCCGCTGTAATTACTGAAGTACAAGGATAGTGCAAGTTTGTTAACTGGCAATAAATCAGATTGATAAAATTCTCAGAGTCAAGACTTTTGCTGGTTACACAGCCCTTGATGTGCTTCTGAAGTAAACAAAGAGGCTTCCTCAGGAGCTGCGGGGAAGAAGGGGAGGGGGAAAGGTGATGTGAACAGGTGGCCACCTGACCCAAAATAGGGATCTCTGGGGCAGATGTCATGTGCCTGAAAGAAAAAGGGGCACAGGACCTGTTACTTTTTGCAATTTTTTGAATGTTATCCTTTAAATACTGGTATCAACAATTCGCTTGTTGATCTTTTTATTGTTGCAGTGTCTCACTGAGATGTGTACGTGTGCGCATTTTACTCTGAGGTAACACTAGAAAACTAGTAACAGAGAAGTAACGTAGCCAAAACCACAATTTAAGAGAATTATTTTCCCCCCCAGACGCACTGCTACTTCTTGGTGACTCTTTACAAGTGTTACCAACAGCCTAAACATGGGAGCAGCATATTTATGTTGGTGGAGGAAGAAAGGACAGGGAAGTCCCTTGCAGTGCCCTTATTGTTTTGTTGTTGTTGATTTTTTTTTTTCCCCCAGAGAATCTGCCGTGGCTTGTGTCTCCTTGTTTCCAGAAACACTATCTTTTTTTTTTTAATATGTTAGACTTAGGTCTACATGTTCTTAAGGAAAGACGGTTGACAGAAGCTTCTCTGAGGTAAACTACTTGTGCTGATTGTTTTTTTTTTTAAGCAATAGAGCATTATCTGCAACTACATGACAAAGAGCCATGTAGGAGGATCTTGAGCTTGAACCTTCGCTTGAAGGAAAACAAATAAATGAATAGAAATGAAAGGCTTTTGATGTGAGAATTGCAAAACTAGATGAAATGGTTCTTACTGTGCCATGAGGACTCTGGATGCTGCGTTCTGTCTGTGGATGGTCCCATGGGGTGGCACCAGGGGACTGGGACTCAGAGATACACAAATGATGACTGAACTGTTTGTTTAGAAAACTTTTCTTTGAATGAATAGTCTGTGCTTTTAAAATGTTTTGTGTTTGTTTTTTTTTTTTTTGTTTTTGTTTTCATTTTTTTTTATTTTATTTGAATCTGTAGAGCACTTTGGCCTTCCAGGAACAGGAATCAACTCTCATTTGACAAAGAATAAACCTAAAGTATTTGTGACAGAGGGAAAAGAAGTTGCTTTAACTGGTGTATGCATTTTCTTCATTAGAGCTGATCTTTTTAAACCCATCACAACTGAGAATATCTATCAGGTAAGAGTCAGTAACTGCTAATCCCTGTACACTGTTTAAAATCCATTTTCATCTTGGGGTATTTGGTCTCACCACATAATTTGACAGCCTTTGACATGGAGCAATAAGCAAAAGGATGCAGTTTGTCTAAATCAAACACAGGACAAAAAAGGAGGGGAATGGTAGAACCAACATTTTCTAGTGGCGGCAACATGAAGTGTATCATTGCTATGAAGAAATGATGCGAAGGAAGAAAATTTACAACAGTCCAAAATGACAAAGAGTAATTAGTCAATACCCAAATAATAAGCTTTTAAATTTCAATAAGCACTAGTAAATCCATTAAAAAAAAACAAACAAAAATGGCTTTATTTTTGAAAGTGTATAAGCAAATTAAATATTAACAAGTTTTTCCTAGTGAAAGACTCCTTAAATCTATGATAGTCTAAAGTGAACAAAGCTGTATCCAAGTGCTCCAGTAGCAAGGAGCCCAGTGTAAAATTTAGGGAACTCCATAGTTGTAGACAAACTAATCGGAGAGCTAAATAAGAATGATGGGATAAATGAGAACTTAGTGTTGTAGAAAACTTTCTATATGCTCAAAATGGGAACTTTCAAGTGCAACTCCTAAGCTAGGAATTTTTAACTTCCCCCATCTCTTCTAGGAAAACCTTTAAAATTGTATTTTGCCCAGATAGGCAAGAAATAGAACAGCAAAAGGGGGATGCGCTTGTTGTCATCACCAGATTATTATTATTATTATTATTTGATTTCTATAGATATATGTTCTATGGTTTTATGCTTAACATCTTTTTTTTTAATGATTTTGAAAGGTCTGGCTTAGGTTTCAATCAATTATATACTATTTAACATTTGAAAATTTTTCTTATTAATAATACTTGCAAGCTGGTAATTGCAACTGAAAGATATGTAAAGCAGAGTTCTTCACAAATAATGATATAGCCCTTGCTGATAGTAGATAATGCCTTAAAACTAAGAAAGACAAGTTGAAAAGTAAGAATGATATGACTGAAGACACACCTAATGTGTGACACTTAAATACAAGATATTTGGTGGTAAATTATGTTGTTGAAAAAAAATCATGTGGTACCTTCTAATGAAGCAAAAAGTGGCTGGCAGATTAATGTAATTTACCTTAGAAGTTTTCAGAGTCTTTTCAGAATGTCTAAAAAGCAAATGTTCTGTGAATTGTTCTTTCTCAAACTGGATAGAGGTATTCATCATGGACCAAAATTTTTAGGCAACTGCAAGTCAGAATTAACTGTATCTCATAATTCTTTTGGTATCTAAGCTTCTTAAGTGCATTCATCTCTGCCTATATATATATATATCTATATGTATGTACAAATATATTAAATATAATTCTGACAGCTTTAGAAGTGGCAGGCTGGAATAATTTATAAATAGAGGTCTCTTATACTCTTGTTATATTTTGGAAGTGTTTTCAGATCTTTGTTTTCTCAGTTTCGTATGACAAAGTGTGACCCAGTGCAAATCTTGTAGCCCTTGCGGGCAAGAATTGTGCTGTTATTGCTTGAAGACCACTTGTATGCACTGGTAATTTTTGAGATGCTCAAAGCCATAGAACTGGAATAAACATAATGATGGCAAAATTTTGTTTTCTGTTTTAACACGTATTGTGTTTCTTTTACAGGAAGTAAATTATAATATGATGAATGTAGGTCGAGATGGCCTACTAAAAAGTGTTGAGCAGTTGATATCAGAAATCTTCATTCCAGCCTTACAGACTGTGGACCATGACTGGGTTGAACTTGGTGAACCTCAACAAGCTTCCAACATTAAGCAGGACTTCCTTGGTTCCCTTGAAGCATTTGTTAGTGTGCTATCAGGAACTCAGCAAAGTCTGTTGGAAAAGGTAGTGTGTTCACATGACAACAAAAAAGTGAGTTAGCTATAGAGTATCTCTTGCTCTGGAGCTTTTGAATTAGCTGCTGTTGTAGAATACTCATTAAAAGTTTCTTTTGTTAAACTGGAGAAAATAACCTCACTTTTGTTGTCAGTAACTTGTTATACATTGATCTGTGGCTTTAATGTCTCTGCAAGTTTGTGGTTTTGACAGTTCTGCAGCTGCTTCTGTTACTGTTTCTTCTGGTGCCAGTTCTTTTGAGCTATTAATTTCTTGACTGTTCAATGTCTGTGGCTTTCTTAAACCAAGAATGATTAATGTATAACAAACAGTTGCTTTAACTGTTAGTTTCTACTTATGCCCTTTCCTTCACAAAGGCTGAGAGTACAGCTGCCGGGTTGGCGAATTCTCCAGATTCTGGAGGCCAATTCTGGCTCAAACCAGTTTAATTTAAATTGAAGCGGGAATATGAAGTGAGAGATCCCAAGTGGGAAAGCTAGTTACTTTTTAAGGTTCCTGGATTGTTTGTTGTGAACATTTCAGCATTTCAGGGTTTTTTAACTTGTGTTTTAGATCATTCTGAAGAAATGTGAAACATATGATCTGAAAACTCTAAGAGGACCTTCAGATTACCTGATGGTTGCTAACAGCATAGACGCTCTCGAAAGAATAGAAGTCTGCATGAAAGGATGGATCAAACAAATTGAACAGGTGATACACTGGACAAATGTGAAATATGACATCATCTGCATATTGTCACCTTTCTATAAAGTTAGATGTGATCAATCCCTGTATTTTAAAGTACTGCTGATATGTTTTCCATGCTTTTACTTCTCAATATTACAGAGAGCTTTTTACATCTAGTAGTAAATGGAGTGTACACATATATTTGGAAGCTTGATAGTCACCTCATCTTAAAGAGAAAACATTGGGCTGATAGAACCTCTTCATGTGGTTAGAAGTAGTGTAAGGTTAGTGCACTTAGTTTTAAGTGCAGATAAAATTAAAAAATGCCGATGAGATTCGTAATTAAGGTTTTGGTTTTTTTAATCGCAGAAGCAGGTCCTTTGTAGATTGTATAGCGTAGATCTTAAGTTTCTTTTCAGAATGAAATCAAACTACCAATTGAGTTACTGCATGGAATTAATGTCAGGTTCTTGTTGTATATGCATCTGTTGAAAAGCAATCCAGGGTAAAACATAGAGGTCTCAAGAAAACAAGTTCTGTAATGTCTGTACAGGTAGGCATTAAGGAAAAGGATGGCATGAATAACTTCTAAACTTGGAAAAATGGAAATTTAGTTGCTACCTTATTATCTGTTCTGCCTGTGGAAATTATTGCTAAGGTTTTATCAGAGAAATATGTTTATTTGCAAATTAAGAAATCAGTTCCATGAAAGAATCTTCTTTTAAGGCTTATACCTCTTAAAAAGAAGAAAGAAAATACAAAACCCAAAATCTCTTTAATTTATAAATGTATGAGCTGAAACCAGTGGGGAGAATGCAATTACCCACTCAAAAGATTTACCCTGTTTTCTTTTACTACTCACCTATTGCCAAATAGCTAAGAAAAAAAGGAGTCATTAAAGCATTTGCTATTGTTAATCTAGCAAAGCACGAAAGATCTTTAGTCTAATGAACCCAGATGCCACTGAGAGATTTTAGTTGTGTGTTATTTTTTGGGGACAGAAGGATAGTTTAGTTTACTTTCATTCTTGGAATTGCATTATAGGTTTATGGATTCTAATACCAAACTCGAGATTTTTAGATTTGTTCACAAAATGGAGGAAGGCGGCAGCTGTGTTTTGAGTTGACATTAAATGTTTCTTGCTCTTTATTGTATAAGGGATTTGAAGCATAATTTTTGACTAGACGTAAGTTTTCGTAGCTATTTTTTTTTTTTCCTTTTCATGAAAGAAAAGCCTTGACAAATGACACGGTTCATGAGGACACTTTATTACCCCTTACAACGAAGGATATGAGCAAGCAGAGGCATACCTATAGTTAAGCTTATAATAACTTTGTTAAATAATAACGCTGTCCACACATCGCCTGGTTCTCCAAGGGAATTGAGTTTGTATTACCTCTTAGGAACATGGCTTCATCCTCTATAAAAAAATTATCACAAAAAATACTGTTACTAGTTTGGATTAGAGGTTCTTTTAAACCAGACACCTCTCTGACAATGGGTGAAAGTGGATGCTGGGGAACAGTGTAGAATCTAAGCTGATAGCATTACCTCCCATCATTATTCTCCCAGCCTCTAGCAATTTGTAGTTAAGAGATTTTGTAAACCAGATTTTTTATTTTTAATTCAGGAACCTTTGGTGGTTTTCTTTTCTGTGTAAACTTCTCCGGTCTCCCCTTCAGCTTGCACAGGAAACATAAAGAAGTGGACAGAAATTATTTCAATCCATGTTATCCAGCTCAGACAGAAAAGCTGAACCCACTGAATTGATGAGAGATAAGGAAGCCTAATAAGTAGTTTGAAGTGCACCTGCATCTGCCTTAATCCTCAAATTTTTGAGTGATGCATTGCAAAATAGTAAAAGGAGCTGTTTTACCCTTTCAAAGTTGTTTTTAAAATTAACTCATTATGTTCACAATGCAGGCTTTCCACATTCAGCATTATTATAGATCTGCAATGCATTCCTCTATTTGTTGTGACTGAAGTGTTGTCAAATATCATGCAGAATTAGTTACAGCTATTAAAATTTTTCAGTGAATATTGTGCTTATCAAAAAAATGTTGTGAAGCAAACTAAAGCAATCTTCGCTGTGTAATATTCTGAAGTAGCTTGCTGCTGGTAGTTGTATTACCCACTGGAGAAGGATCACAGTAAATATGCTGTTCTTAGATCAACGTTTACTGTGAGCTCCCTGTATCCGTATTGCACTGAGGAAAGTATTCTGTCTATGCTTGTATCATGTATAAGCTCTTTTACTTGTAACTCTACAAGTAAGTTACTATTTCTTGTAACAAATAAACTGCTGCCAAAGAATCACCTCAGCCAAGAAATCAAAGTAGCAAACAGTTTGTGGTTCCTAGTGAACTTAATGAAAGCAAAAGGAACAAAATAATTCAGTGAACACTATTCTCAGTGGTCAAAATCGTACTTTGAAACATGTTTGTAGGTTATTTGTAGAAAATGCAATGGTCTGTAACCATTCTTTAACGCAGAACTAAAAAGGACAAGAAAAATTAAAGTCTCTTTTGTGAGGTGGTGGCTGAGACAGGTAATTTATCACAGGATGTTAATACTGGGAGTTGAATTAATCCATGCTATCCATGCAGATAAAGACATTGTCATCAGTCACTAATATTACTGTATGATAAAAGATTCTTGCAGAAAACAACCAGTTGAGAAAGGAAGCCGATGACCTTGGACCACGGGCAGAGCTTGATTACTGGAAAAAGATACAGTCAAAATTCAGCTACCTTACGGAACAGCTGAAAAGCCCAGATGTGAAGGCAGTGCTTGGAGTACTCACTGCTGCTAAATCCAAACTGCTGAAGGTTTCTATTTTGAATTATGACATTTATAAAAGCTAGAAATGCTCTGTATAGCCTAGTTCATTTTGGTGACGTATATATAGCATTGCTGGTGGGGAAAATATTGAAGCATCTTTGACTTTTGTTTTCTTTGTCCTTCTGTATTCCTCACCTTGAGTAGGTAAAGTTTAAATCTAGTTTAATTTATTGGAAAAGACTGTGAATCCCTTTTGCCTAAAGGCTGATAATGTACTTCATCCACGTGGCTCAACAGAAATAAATTCTTAGAAATCTTTGAAAAGTTGGTTATTAAATCAGAAAATTGAAGTAATGAATTGGGTAGTTAATTAAAAGAACACCCCCCCACCTCCCACTTTTTTAACATCTTTCTCATACTGTTACAGTGTCTGTCAAAACTGCTTGTAGGGTTGTAACTTCTCACAATGACGTAACAAAGTTAAAAACCCATCCCAAACAGAAAAATGAGTAAAACAAGAAGTCTTGGCTCATCAAAATAACAGATGTGTGAAACAAATGCATGGCTTATATATTCATCAGTCTATGAAGCAAAAATAGTTAAGAGATGATGCCTATGTATTTCACAGCAGCTTGACTTGACACTATTACTGACATAACATGTTGAGCCTGAGTGGTCTAACTGTGTGTTCACAGTCAACTTATTGAAGCAAACCAAGGACCTGTTCCTCATCTTGGGTAAACAAGTGTAACTCTGAAGTAACAGATCTGTGCTTTCAAAATGTAGTTAAAAAGGCTAATGGCAAAACAGTGATCTCAAAACAGTTTTTCTGAAATGTGTGGTTTCATTTTTTTTCAACTTTCTATTCTTAGAACTGGCGAGCGTTGGATATTTGCATCACAGATGCAGCAAATGAAGCTAAAGATAACGTGAAGTATCTATATTATCTGGAAAAATGCTGTGAGCCATTATACAATAGTGATCCTGTAAGCAAAACTTTTAAATTCTTAACAAATCTCTTGAGACAAACAAAATGAGTGCAAATTGTAGGATCAGTTTGGAAATGACATAAATAGCATTTTAGGTATGCGTTTCCAGTTTGAGACTTCGATCAGTTATGCTAAAAGTGGCCTAGTGGGAATTTCTGCCGACAAAATAAAGTACTTGTTATTGTCTTGCCCATGGTATCTATGAAGATTTTGGACTGATGATGAAACTGGACTCTGTGCTATGGGAGGAAGTGAAATCTTTGAGATTAAAAAAAAAAAGGGGGATAAAAGAAAACAGGGGGGTGAAAGTGAACCTGGTGCTATGCTGAAGGCAAAGGCTGGGCTTTTGTCTTTGTGTTGGTGGCCAGGTCATGCCTAGCCTAACATTTATAAAGCAATTTTCAGCTTCTTGGGTTAGGAAAACATAAATATGGTTATGTAAATATTAAGGTGTAAATATAAATCACCTCATACCATAGTAACAAGATGACGCAAGCATAACAAGTAGTAAACAAAATCAGCCAACTTAAAGCATGGGAAAGGAGGAAGGATTCTCACTGTCCCATTATCTGCTAAAGTAGGTGGCAAGTGGTTGCTTTCGTTAAAACTTGTTTTGCAGCTGACTGTATGTGTCTTGCTAGTCAGAGAAATAAGATGAGTAGCTGAGAAGACTCAAAGCTTTAACTATCCAAGCTACCTCTCTTTCTCTCCGTACTTTTCCCAAACTGAAATTGCTTCCAAACAGTGCTCTGGGCAACCGTGGTATGGCTCTGTTTGTTTGCATTTACTGGACGGTGTTAGAACAGTGTGTTCTTTCGGTGTTTCCCAATCTGGTA
The DNA here is from genome assembly GCA_013398915.1 of Dromas ardeola. Lineage (NCBI taxonomy): Eukaryota > Metazoa > Chordata > Aves > Charadriiformes > Dromadidae > Dromas > Dromas ardeola. The sequence goes on along the minus strand of VYZM01019505.1, from coordinate 62,420 downwards.
TTTGAGTATCTCTGATGAAAGGTCAGTACGATACCCATACAAAATGGAGTTAAAGTGAATATGCTTGCTATTGGAACTGTGCAGGTGTGTGTTGAACTTGATCTGCTTCGTGCTTCCCATACTGGCTTTTACCAAGGAGGAAGTGGCGCCAGCTTCAGAGATGTTTAGCTTTGAGAGGGTGTAGCGCTTGGGGTGGAAGCCATCAAGGCATGGAGTGTGAACCTTTCCCTTACTACTGTTTACCTGCAAAATGTTGAGAACCAGTTTGTCAATAGAGTAAAGCTGTCATTGCTTTGGAAATTCAGATGTGAGAAGGAGCTGCCTGAAAAAATCTGTCAATCTGACCCCTTCATGGGCTGAAGACAGGAATGCTGGACTTTTGAAATGACACTTCTCCTCAAAGTATTGAGCAATAGGCATTTCTATTGTACATAACCTTACTGAAAATCATAGAGGGTATGAAGAATTAGGATGAGTGTGGGTATGTTAACCTTGGCTATGGGCTAAACCCCCACCCAAGCACTCCCTCTCCACCTCAACAGAACGAGGGGTATAGATGAGAGAACAGGATATAGAATATATGAAAAAGCTCGTGGATTTTGCAGACAAATACAGGGGCATCGCTTACCTATTATCATCACGGGCAAAACAGACTTGACCTGGGGAAAATTAACTTAATTTATTGCCCGTGAAAATAGATTTAGATAGTGAGAATCCAAGACAAAAATTAAAACACGTCTCACCACCACCACCCTTCTTCCCAGGCCCGGCTTCACCCCTTCACTCCCAACTCCTCGACCCTCCTCCCCTCTGAGCGGTGCAGGGGGGTGGGGAACGGAGGTCTGCGGTCAGTCCCCGGCAGCTCCTCTCCGCCGCTCCGGCCTCCTCACACTCTTCCCGGCTCCAGCCCGGGCCCTTCCCAGGGGCTGCCGGGAACCCCCTGCCCCAACGGGGTCTCTCTCTGCGGGGGCGCCCGGAGCCCCTGCTCCCCTCCTCCCGCTCTCCCCTCGGGGCTCGCAGGGCTGTTTCTCACCCGGTTTCCCTCAGCCCTGGCTGCCGGGCAGCGTTTCGCCCTTTCTGCCCCCGGCTTTCCCTTCCCCGCGGCGCCCGCCCGTGGCTGAGGGGCTCAGCTGTGCCCTGCGCTGGGGCCCTTGGAGCCGCCTGGAACCGGCTGGGGCCGGCACGGGGCGGGTCCGGCCCGGCGCCACGGGCCGCCCTGCTGCCGGCACTGGGGCACCCGCACCCCGAAGAACGGGCTGTAATATCACCTCCCAGGCACTTCATTTTTTATGATGTAAACGCCAGTACTATAAGAAAGTTGCTTTTTGTAGTTCCTTTATTCAAATGAGTGTCGTGAGGCTTAAATGCAATTTTTGGCCTCTATACGGATGGTTACATCAGGTTTCTGAATCGTTCCAACCAAGACTCTGGTGAAAATTTTTCCCCAAAAATTGAATTGTAGAGCTTGGAGAGTGAAGTCGGACAGGCAGGTCCGCAGGAGAGGCCCAGGGAAACAGAGGCTGAAGCATTAGGATGGCCATGTTCCTAACGCTCCCTCATTCTCTAATTATGTGTCGAGTTAATGCATGGTAACAGAAGTTCTGAGCAGAATTCAGACTCTGCGTTTCTTTCCAGGTGTCCATGGTGGATGCTATTCCAGGACTCATAAATGCAATTAAAATGATTCAGAGTATCTCTCAGTATTACAACACGTCTGAAAGGATATCCTCGCTGTTTGTGAAGGTCGGTGCTACAGCGTGAAAGGAAATTTTCACATATTTTTTTTGTGTATGTTTTTGCTTGAGTGAGACACAGAAAACACAAAGGGATCACGCAATTGAAGAGGCAGTGTTTTGGTCAACTTAGTGCTGCTTTTTGAACATAAAGAGAATTGGAAATAGTGATAAAACTACTTTGTAGTTAGAACTTATTTTACTCCCTGTAGTTTGGAGTTGTAAGAATTTTGTCAGACTTCTCGAAGGAGAGGGCTAATCTCAACTCGGACATGAATAGATGAAGGAACTTTTTGTTACGAAGGGGTCTGCCTGTGGTGAACTGTTTTTTGTAGAACCAGTTATGTGCGCTTATATAGCCATTAAACCTCCTTATGGTTGCATAAACAAGGAAATGGAGTTGGAAGGACAAACTATTCTTTAATGATCATAGTCTCATCAGCCCTTGATTTTACCTTTGCTTTCAGAATTGCTAAAGTCTTATGACTTTGTAGTCCTCAGTGTCATTTCAGGGTTGGTACAAGATGTTTAGGTTTAGGATGAGCATAATTAATTGACAACGTTTTGGTGGTGTAATGGTCTGGAGGCTGGATATTGCAAGAAGGACAGTTTGTCTATGTGGCTGGTATGTGGAATTGCTATTTCGCAGGCTTTAGGCTGGCGGTGTCAGAAGTATGGGGAGAGACTAAAAGAAGGGCTAGATCTGCTTTGTCTTGACATGTTTTTTTCACAAGGTTGAAACTGATTTTAGGTGACCAATCAGATGATCACAGCTTGTAAATCTTACATCTCAAACAAAAATACGGCCACCATCTGGAGTCAACCTCAGGAGAGAGTTCTGGAAAAGCTACAAGCAGCCATTAGACTTAAACAGGTAGGTGGGAAGAGCTGTCGGAAAACAGAATATAAGGTGAGATTTAGGAGAATGTGATTAGAAAAACTATTTTGTATGAGGAAGCAATATTATAATGAAGAAAAAATGAAACAACTGAAAAATACCCTTTGGAGCTGGAGCCTTTATATTAGAGTTAACAGGGAATGCAGTTCAGTGTCCGCTGAACTTCTGGAAACAGCATTTCAATGCTTAGCTTAACTTAACTATGCTTCTTATATGAGAATTACTTGGATTTTCATGCCTGAGTTTCTCTAGAAAGCTTCTCTTCACGTGATGAGGAGGGATGTGTGATAGAAATTAAAACAAACAGAGTTACTGAGCTGAATATATTCCAAAGATATGAGGATAAGTTATACCTTTAGAAAGGGTCATTTAGCAAACTGAGAAGAATTTAGCTGTTCAGATTGTGTAGATTTGTTGGGAAGATAGCTTTTATTTTTTCTTTTTTTTTTGCATACACTTCCATGACTGTTTTTGGGATATCCCTCCCCCGCTGCTTTGGTGCATAGGATCATAGGATAATTCAGCATGGATGGGTCCTCAGCAGGTATCTAGTTCAATGTTCTGCTCAAAGCCAAAGCAGGTGCAGCTATGAGATCAAACTTGATTACTGAGTCCTGTGTTGAAGTTCTCCAGGAATGGAGAGACTGCATAGCCTTTCTGGGCAATGTCTTTCACTGTTGGACTGTCCTTAGGGTGAAAGATTTTCTCCTTACATGTAGTCTGAACATCTTCTGTTTCAATTTATGTGCATTGCCTCTTGGCCTCTGTCCATGTGTTACTGTGAAGAGCCTAGCTCTGTCTTTTTGATAACCTCCCTGTAGATATCAGAAGGTTCATATTAGGTTTTCTCCATTACTACTTTTTGATTTCTTAATAATATGTGCTTGGAAGACTAGAACTTCATCCTTGACACCTTCTGAAGCAACATATCTTGCATAGTTCTAGAACAAATCAGTGTAATTTTATATGATGTCTTACCATCAGCAACGAGCAGTAAATTTGTGTATTTCTACGAAGATACAGCAAATTATCCAGTTGCTGTATTAAAATATGTTGAAGGATTAGGTTTTTATTTGAGTCTTATTAGTTACAAAAGCTTTCAGCAAATCAATAGATTAAAATTTGAATCACTAACAACTTAGGAAACTCTGGGCTCTTTGTATTACTGTTTCCAAGTGGGGTTATTCATACATATATGTGATAAAAAATAATGAAAATTGTATTTTAAAGGGAGCTACTCTTGAAAGTAACCACGCAAATCTGTTGACTGTAAATTGACTTTGGGAATAATTTAATTTTAACATGTTTGGAGTAAGGTTTGTGCTCAGGTAAGAAAGCAGAATGAAAACTGGAAGCTGCCATGGAGCAGAAGGGTTTTTGTTCTGGAAAGTGATTTTGGAAAATTTGAAATATTATTACTCAATAAAACTGCTCAGCACACAACCGTTATTTTCAATCGCTGAAAACTGAAATCTGGGTTGTCATCTTGGAAATTCAGTAAACACATCAAGCCCTGCTATAAAATGGAGGGAACCGAATTTCATGCTAGCTAAGGATGGAATGTACAAATACGTATATGTGCAGTTCATTCATTTGATGAAATGTATGATCCTGTAATGGTATTGGTTTAGTTTTCAGAGACAAATTCTGTTACTGTCTTTATAGTGTTCATGATTGTTTATTGATGAAACTTCTGCTTGATCTCAAGTTAGGATAATATCTGTCTGCATAAATTTTGTTTTAGCTGATGACAGTGCATTTTATTCTATGCTTGACATTCTTTTAAATTTTTCTTTGTTTTTAGGAATATCAAAATTGCTTTCACAAGGTAAAAGAGAAATTGGAACAAAATCCAGCTGAAAGGCAGTTTGATTTTAGTGAGATGTATATCTTTGGAAAATTTGAAACCTTTCATCGACGTCTGGTAAAGATAATAGATGTTTTCAATACTATGAAAATCTACTCAGCTCTACAGGAGTCTAAGATAGAGGGATTGGAAGGAATGATCACAAAATATGAGGTACGTAGTAAATTTTGGATATCCGGTTAGTCTGACTTGAACTTTGAACAAGAAATAATTATGAAAATGAGAAAAGTGTTTATCAAGAGAAAAATTAACTCTGTAAGTTGTACTGAAATTACTGGGTAATAGTTAACAATGTAAATGTGATTGATGGAAAGGAAGCAGACAGATGAAAAGGGGCAGGGGGACATGTGGAAGAGATATGTTAAAACCAAAGTTGATTGATAAAAGCAACAAAATGAGGGGACTTCGTAACAGGAGTAGTTGGAGCTGTGATTTGTGTTAAGATCATGAGAAAAAGTGAGAAGTGTAACATTTCTGTCTTCACAAATGTTTTGCCAGCTATGAAAGCGTACTGTGACCAAAGTTGCAGACTGTCTTCATCTCTTGCCCATTGTTCTAGGGGTACCTGATCAGCGCCTGCCACTGAGGCTGCCTTCATTGCCCTGGTGGTCAATGCTGCAGTCAGATTTTCCTTGCAGTTTGGGGTGAAACAAGCCCTAGTTCCATTTCTGTGCTGTATAAATGCCAACAAACATAAATTTGATTCTTGAAATAAGTCATCTTTTAAAAAGAGAAAAAGACCTCGGACTCTCAGTTTTACTTTTTTTCATGAAGGAAATTGTTTAATTCCAGCAAAACAGATTACTAGGTTTACTTAAAATCTGTACTTTAGATCTAGAGTACAATCATCTGCTTTGTGTTTTATGGGTGAAGAAAGAGTTAATTCTCAGATAGCTTTCTTTAGGTTGAGGGAGCAAGAGAAGTGACTTAGCTAGTTTGCTCTGGAAAGCTCTTGAAGTTTAGGCGTTTTCTTTTGTAATAGCATAATCCCTTTGCTTGTTAGTATTACTATTCAGGTTTCTTTCCTGGTCCTTTTATTTAGTAGGAGTGAGACTTGAACAACAAGGAGCTCTTCTAAGAATATGAACATGCCAAATCATGTTCTTTTCCTTCCTTCTTTCTGAGATTAACTTTCTTTTCTAGCAAGTAGAGTCTTCCCTGCTTTTACTAAGCCTGAGTTAACTTACCTTATTGTATATCTTTTTTGGTGCAGTATCCTAATTATGGCACTTGTAAATATTAAAATAAATCAGAAGTGTTCAATGTGTGGAGTTTGTAGACTGCTTTTAGAGATCACATGTGATACAGTGGCAGTACAGGCAAATGTGGCATTCTAATTTGCTTTACCCTTTCCTTTTTGTTATGGCCATGAGTAAATCACTTCGCTTTAGTTAAATAACTGTACGGTAAAATGTGAGCATTCCATAGTCCATCCTGGTTCGATTTGCTCTCTGTTGCAGTCCAGGGTTTTGATTCCTTGACTACATCCTTCACAGTAGCCAGTTTTCTCCTTCGTTCTCTTCTGTAGTCTTCTGAGGAGAAACCTGGGCACAACTGGAAGGATAGCTTGTTCCAACACTATTCCACATGGGCAGGATAGGCGTGGGCTGCTTTAAATGTTGCTCCCTTCACTGAGAGTTGCTCTCTAAAGCTGTGCTAGCAGGCTTCTCAGCAGCTCAGGTTGCTGAGAATTTTCAGGTCATACTGTGCAGGTACTATTTTGGTAGGCTGGAACACAAACATCTTATTTGTTTGGGATGTTTGTATTTGAAAAGCTGTCTGTGACCATTAGCCAAGGCTGTGATGCAGTCTGCAAACTCTGTACAGATATACTGCATTGTCCATTGCAGCACTAAAATCCTAAAGTAAGAACTTTGTGTAAGACCTAGTTACTGTGAAGTCAATTTCATTTGGGGGCAGAGGGGTAAAGGGAAATTACACATGCTTAGGTAGAAAATACTACATGGGAAGTTCTGGATAGTGTCCATAAAGGGCAGAAAGTGTTTGTACTTTTTTAACAGTGACAAAATCAAGGTATTGAAGTATTTGACATGGATCATAGCTATAGTTATGTGACTGATTATATGACTTGAAAAATTCCTACAATAGGAAGTTTTTATGTTGCTGTTCTTTATGCTTTACCAGTTAATTGCTGTCTAGGATTTGCTTGTTTTCAGAGGAAAAGATGGAGTTTTTATTTACAGCAAAGCAATAAAACTGAAGTTCAGTTGACTTATAATAAAATGATGGAAGTCTGCTGTGCTGAAAATATGTTGAGCTTCATAGCTGTGCTGTGGTAAACTACTAGGATGTTGAACAGTGGTTCATCATTAGAAATCCTTTAACTGTGTGTACAGCTCAAGGGAGGTGCTGATGAAGATGTACTTTCGTTTGAGTGGACAGCTATGTAAGAGAAGCCAGGAATAATAAATCCTGGCTGGTGATGGGCTGCATCTTACTGTGACTTTTGAATAGTGTGTTTTTCTGTGGAATCAGCAAATTTAAAGACATGGAAAATACTAATGTAAAAATATTTTTCTGTGTTCAACTTTGTTAACTTTTAAATAGAAATAATGAACCTCTGCATGAGAGAATATTTCATGGCGAAAAAATATCTTGGATTAAAAGCAGGAGTCTGAATTTTCTGTCAGTTCTAATTGACTGAAACCAGAAGTAAATAATATAAATAAAATTCATATGGTCATTGCAGCAACTTGTTTCCTGCAAATATGTCATTTAAGTGGTTTGCTTATATTGCTTGGCAAATACTGTTAACTAATGGCAAAGGTAAAACGTGAATGCGCACAGCCCATGGTGCTAAATATAGTGGTACAGTAAGACTTTTTGATAAGAAAAATTTTTGGTGATAATTTTCTTTTTCTGTGAAACTGTTTAGAGCATTGTTGACGTCATGAAGAAACGGCATTACGATTTCTTGGATCAACGGAAGCCTGATTTTGACCAAGACTACGAAGAGTTTTGCAAAGAGATAAATGATTTTCATGTAGGTTTTATGATTCAAATAAGAATTTAATTTGCTGATGAATCCTCATGAAAACAACAATACCTCTGAGTTACCACCAAACAAGTTATGCAAATCTCAAAGTTTGTATTCTGAAACTGAAAAATTATTCTGATGTATCTCCACTTTAAAGCTTGCATTTATTATCTAACTTTCAGACCAATTTCATGGAATGGTCCAGGAAGGGCCTTGGGGACCTCCAACAAAAGTATTTTTTATTACTATACTTTATTTGGAAGTTATTCTAGCAAGAATAACACAGAAATGGATGATTTCATTGGCTGAGTGGGGGCATAGCAGAAATAAGTTGGATAATTAACTTTCCTATAGTTCTGAAATTACAAGTTGGTGGAAGGAAAGGGTATTTATAGAAGAAAAAAATTAAAATAAATCGTTGGCTCACTTTGGCTGCCAAAGAGGTAAGCAAGCATTCTTTGAGGGCTCTCAGCATGGTGGAACACTTGAGGGTACAAAAGCTTTTGTTGTTTGTAGAGCTACAGAGGGAACTTGGAAAGAAAATGCCTTGAAAGTTGATTGTATTTTGTTTAATTCTTGAGGGAAAGAAAAAAGGGAAAATGGGTACTTAATGAGGTTAGTTTCACATAAAGAAATTATGTTCTGATATAGTGCATGATAAATCCTCTCAAGTAATACCTGGCGTATTTGAGGTCTGTACCTTACGTAGTTCTCTGCTGTAGAATTATTTGCTTTCCTTCAGGATCAATTAAGGATTTTCATGGACATCACCTTTGAAAATATTTTGAACACTGAAAGGGCACTGAATATGTTGAAGAAGTTTGAAAGGTACTGTGTCCTATCTGGATTCTAGAATTGGCTAGATGGCTAGAATTCTGCCGGGCAATGGAAATAACACTGAGGATGGTGGGAAGGTGGGGAGCAGAGCAGGAGGCATCTCCTTAAATACAAACAAAAAAACAACTCGACCTCCTCTCACTCAGCTCTGTTCAGGGATGTCTTCTCAGCAGTGTGGATGAATAAAACCTATATTTTTTGTTTTGCAAAATGCAAAATACAAGTGGACTTTGAAATTCGTCTTTCAAAATTACCATAAATACAGGAATACTTTGTGTCTGTTAGCATGTTTGCCTTATCTTTGTCCTTGAACAAGGACATGAATTTGTTACCACAGTGCAGTTAGGAGAGAGTAAAATGCTTGTATTACGAAACAGTCAAATTTTTCTTGATAAATTCACATTGTTGCAAAGCAGCTTCAGTCTTTATTGCATCAGTTTTCTTAAAATATTCTGTTTAATGGGGTAGACTGCTAGTGGTGGATTGGTTACAGTTTGCTGCACATAATTTTAGCTCAGTGTTTGAAAACAGTGACAAAACAGAAAATGTGTAGGCTTACTTGGAAACTTTTACCACCTGGTCTAAATCTTGGTTGCTTGGAATCGGGTTGTGACAGCATTTGTTCAAGCTTTAGTAAAAACTCTGCTGCTAAAGTAGTTATTTTCTAAAGAATGCAAGGGAATCTGGAATGACTGTATTTTCCACCAACGCATCATAAGACTTTCAGAAGTATTGAAGGAATTTTTTTAATGATTATTATTTTTCTAACCAGATTACAAATCCCGAATCTTGGCATTGATGAAAGGTATCAGAAAATACTTCAAAACTACGGTCGTGACATAGAAACAGTCTGTAAGATCTACACTAGGCAGAAGCACGACCCTCCACTGGCTCGTAATCTGCCTCCAATAGCTGGTAAGATCTTGTGGGCACGCCACCTATTCCATAGGATCCAGGAGCCCATGGAGTCTTTCCAGCAGCACCCGGCTGTTCTGCAGACACCAGATGGCAAGCGCATAATCCGCAATTACAACAAAGTAGCGAAAGTTCTTATGGAATTTGAGGTGATCTACCACAGGGGATGGCTTCAGCAGGTAAAAAAGCTGATTTTGATTAGGATATTTCTTTAAAAAAAACCAGCGTGGTGGGTTTTTGTTGTTGGTAGACTAATAACATCTAGCTTTACAGACCAGATTGGATTTCTGTTGTTTCAGGCCTCAATGAAACACTGGATTACACCAGTGTGAAGGAATCTCTTGTTAATAGCAGTGGTCAGGTATGCTAAGCTGTAGACTTAGGATGCCTCTTAAGTGAGAGATGGAAGAAGAAAAGATGGAATAAGAAAGTGTTTCCATTAATAAAGAGTGCCTGTACCACCTGTAGCTGAATTTAGGAGCAGTCGAAAGACTTCATTATAACTAGGAAGTTATAATGAAAAATATTTGTTATGGAAATGTATAATGAAGATTCAGTGGTAGCCTTAGCGGCCTCTCTGCCTCTGCCGTATCCTACTGACTCTGGTGCAAGAAGATCATGTGTGAAGGGGAGTTTTGTCATCTGGTTAGCTTAAGGTAAAAGCAGACACAGAGGTTTCCTCTGGTCTGGACAACATGGAGTTGTTTTTTGAGTGATAATCCATGCATTCACTCTGAGTGAATGTACATATAAAAAAGCATCCAGTCTCAACAGATAGAGCATCCTGTAGAATGAATAGCATCCTCAGTGTACAAGTGTGTCTGGAGCCTGTTGTGGGTTAACCCTGGTAGGCGGCTGAGCACCACACAGCCACTTGGTCACTTATATTAGAGGTTGTATAAAATTGCTGTATTCAGACTGCCTTGGCTCTGGTGCTGGGTATGTGTTACTGATGATCAATCTGGTGTTGACTGCCATTTGGGAATCGAGGAACCTGAAGTGTATTACCTCAACTGTTCTTTAATTATAGATTATATTTCAGGTACATCAGATCTAGTTTGGTACTATTGACCTCTGTATCTTCCCAGAATGTATTGACCTCTGGTTCTCTTCCCAGGCATTAATGAAAACTGCCATTGTTGTACTTAAAAATGTCTTAACTTCAAGTGCTTGCTCTGGTAACTTGAGAATCCTATCTTTGATTTCATGTACTCTTCACAGAGAGCTGGTATGGTATGCGATTCCCTCATGTTTTATGGAAGAGGAATTGTGACGGTTCAGGAAGCCTTTGGCATTTGTTTGGTATTTCATCTTGGACTCAGTGTCTGTTTTGATGCCAGTACTGTGCTGGATACCTGCATGGTTCCAAATACACTGGTGGTAGCTTTCACTGAATTGTACCTGCTGCTCATATCATGGCCTTTCCTGGGCACTTTTGAGATATATTCCCTGTTCCAGCTATGAAGACTAAGGAGGCTGTATGCTTCTTGTGGGGCTACATCTGTCTCATTTGGCTAGATGATCTAGTGATCAGATTTTCTGACATGTACCATGCCTTGATGGAGCAGTCATGTACATTCTCCATTCGTCTTTTACAAAGTGACTGTAGCATCCAAGGCATCTCCCATGAACTGGTGCCTTTCTTTTTGAAGTCCTAGTGATCTGATTCTGATCTGTGCTAGAAGTAAGCATCTGGTTTCTCCTACAGCAGAGTCAAATTCCACTTGGCAGCCACATAAACTTGCTGAGCCTGCTCCAACTTTACTAGGTGGGAACAAAGGGAGCTGGACTTGAACACAATTTAAAACTTTTGAAACAAGCGCACGTGCCTTGAAAATACATGAAAAGTATATCCACTTTAACATCAATGCACTTGTCTAACAGATATGGCAAAAATATGTAACTACTGTTCAGCAATCTCTTCTGTCTTCTTGAGGCAAGAGGAGTGCAGACTGATGTGGACATATGAGTATCTTAGAACACAAGGTGGAGCTCCTGCTCTACTCCTGAACAAAAGAAAAACAATAGAGGGGGGCAAGTGTCCTGTGGGGTTGTAAATGCAACATAACTAGGGCTGTAGCTCCACCTACTTTTTATTCTTCCATACAGTGGAAATAGTTATGCTTAGTGGCACTTCCTGGTATTTGTGAACATTTTTTTCCCCTCTTTTGCCTGTTTGTTACTGGATAGTTACCACTTCCTTTATCCACTTCTTTTAATAGCGTAAGATTTAAAGCTGTTATTTTTGTGCGATAGCCAATTATGTTCAACTTAGACATATTAAAATAATATAATACCGGGAAGTGTGAAAGTTGCTATAACTCTATGGCAGTGTAAGATTTGCATTTTCAATGTAGCCCTTGTTTATGTCACGAATTTCTGTTACCTTAATAATGAAAATTGCTTGGAAAAAAACATAAATGGGAGGGGAAGTGACTGATAATGTGAATAATGGGTCTCTGAAGTCCGAAGAAGAGTGCAGTAAGATTTGCTGGTGAGCTTTGCAGGAAAAATTTCAGCTCCTATTTAAGGTGGCTGTGCTGAGTGACTTTGGTGCTAGTGGATAGAACATGTCAACTTCACCGAGAAAAATCGGTTAGATGATTTCTTGAAAAATGCTGTGTAAAATGTCATGATAATACATGATACAGCTGAAGCAAGCAGTATAGTAAACTATATTTTAGATGTGGAATGGGGGTGCAAATTTTCAGCGTGTGTTCCATAAAAAAAGAAAAAAGTACACTGAAAGAAATCAATGAGTTATGAAACTATTGCTTAAAAACAAGCTCCATCTCTGTGTAATGTGATACATTAAATTTGAGAAGTGAATAAAGAACAATAAAATTATGTCGGCAACTGGAGAATAGGAATAGCAGCAAAATTTTTCACAGAGGAGAAATTTCCTTACCTAAGGCATGACTTCTTCCTGGTATCAGCCAAATTTATGAATACTCTCCCTTCTAATCACATGGAGCACAAATAGTATTCTAATATTCAAATAAGGCAGTTAAACCGATAGTGTGATTAGGCTTCCCTTTTAAGAATTAAAAAGGTCTATAATAAAGATTAATTTTTTTCTTTTTAAAAATTTGCCCAGAGGTTGGATATAATTGGGAGTTCCATTAAGATTGGAGTGTGGTACATCTGTTAGGTAGTAGAAAACAAGTGAAAGGAGAAATAAGGAAAAGCTTATTCGAAAGATATGTTTGAAGAAGTTATCCAAGAATAATTTAGTACATCAAGGAGGTTGTATGCAGCCTTATCGAAGAACGTGCAATAAGTTTTAAGGAAATGAGAGTTCAGATTTAAGAGGTTTGAAGTAAGAAAGTCTATGGCTCTGCTTTTGTTGTTGGACTGTGGAATGCAGCTTATGATACCCAACAACCAACAGAAGAATGTCTGTCACATAAAGAACAGTTAATTTGATTATTAAGCATTTGGGTACATACAGATTGTGTTAATGATGTTTCATTGTTGATTCCTACCATATCAGTCTTTATTGTCAGCAATACCCGATTTTAGTATTTGGTAAAGTGCCATTTATGTCCAAAACAAAGTATTTCATTGTACTGGCTTCTCTGATCAGGAATGATGACTTTGTTTCCTGCAGATTGAATTAACTCAAAGAGGACTTCAGACATCTCTCTTGGTAAAAGCTCCAGAAACAGGAGAATTATTTGTTAATTTTGACCCTCAAATATTAACTTTAATCAGAGAAACAGATTGCATGTCTCACATGTGCCTTGAAATCCCACCATTTGCAAGTATTATTCAGCAGAAGAGAGACTGGTATAAGAAGATTGTCAACAATTTGCACGTGGGTTTATTTTAGTTCTTTTATTTATGTGTAGTGTACATTTCGATGTCTAGGTTCTATACAAATGGAAGAAAAAAATGAAGATCAACTATTACGCAAATAGAAAACATTGGCAAATATATTTTTTGTCTTTATGACTGTCCTGAGGCACTTCTTTTAAAAGGAATTTCTTGGCTTCGTATTGTCTGTGAAGTCACTTCAAAGATGCTTGGGTTTAGGGAAGCTCTACAGAGCTTGGGAAAGAGATGGCGATGGGGAGGAAAGGAGGGTTACAAGATGCCTTGCTCTGTTGCCTGCTTTGTAAATGATAAGCAATTTATCTCTCATCCAATAATGGAGTCAACATTGGATACACTTTGTTTTGAGAGGACAGGACAGCGGGGAGGGAGGGAGGGACAGGTAGTATGCCTTTAAAAAGTATAGAGCACCCAGCAAGTAGCAGCATAGTTCCTGCGCCACTGTTTTACACAGATGTCTGTGGAATAGTTTAAAACAAAGAAGCTAAAACTTCCCTTTCTCTCATCTTTTAAATCCTTTGGATCATTTTGTCTACCTATGAACTTAAAAGGTTCTCAATGACTCAAGATGAGGATTCAAAGATAGGGGTCCAGAAAACTACAGCTTCAAAGGGCTACTTGATCATGAAATGAGGGGAAAAAAGGTCATATTATGTCATAAAGTTATTGCAAGGATTGTTTTTTGCAAAACATGAAACTAGATCGGGGGGTAAAGATGCATTAGAAACCAAATATCATATTAAAGTTCTGGTAAGGCTGGTTTAATAAAACTGCTGAAAAGTTCACTTAGATGCATTTTTTTTCCTTGAGCTTTTTGCCTCCTGGAACATCCATTTAGAGCCTTAAATTTGCAAACCTTTTTCTATCTGTGTTGTGGTTTAACTCCGGTAGGCAGCTTAGCATCTCACAGCTGCTCACTTATCCCAGTGGGTTGGGGGAGAGAATCCAAAGGTTAAAAGTGTGAAAACATGTGGGTTGAGACAAAGACAATTTAATAGGGAAAGCAAAAACTGCATGCACAAGCAAAGCAGTATAAAGAATTAATTTACTTTATTGACAAGCTGGTGTTTAGCCATCTCCAGGAAAGCAAAGCTACTTGAGAAGACAAACTCTGTAGCTCTGAATGTCCCCTTTTGTCCTTCTTCCCTCAGATTTTAGTTTCGAGCATGATGCCATAGGTATGGAATATCCCTTTGGTCAGCTGGGGTCAGCTGTCCTGGCTGTGTTTCCTCCCAGCTTCTTGTCCTCAATGCTGTATGAGTCCTGTTCAGCAATAGCCAAAACATCGGTGTGTTTATTAACACTGTTTTGGTCACAAATCTAAAACATGGCACCATATAAGCCACTATGAAAAAAATGTAACTCCATCCCAACTGAAACCAGTACAATCTATAAAGATGAATTTTCATGTGAACTAGTACTTGTATTATTATTAAGAGCAACAAATGGCGATCTTTGACAAAAATAATGAAAACATTTCCCAAAGAATTTAATACTGTTTCTTAAGAATTACAGTGATGAACATCTAGAGGAATTGTCTGAATTTAAGTTATGATAAATATGTTTATGTGAAGAGGTTCAAATCAGTGTATGTGAACTAATGCTTTAATTCTATGTTTATTTCAGATGATGTTGACAGAATATAAAAGAATTAAACTGAAAATACAACACCCTATTGAACAACTGATGGCTCCTCGGTTAGCAAACGTAGATGATACTATCCAGCCAGGTCTAATGTTACTGACCTGGACATCCCTGAATATTGAGAAATATATAAATACAGTTTTTTACAAGCTAGGTAAGTCGCTTGCCTCCTTCCATTAACTTCTGCTTGTTTTTTTCCTATACAAATGCAAGCTATATTGTTAAACTTACTATCCTCAATATGATTTGCACTTAATTGACTTAAACATGAAAGAAATCAGAATTTTCATTGGTCCTGTACTTCATGAAACCTTTGCTTTATAACAGCACCTTCTTTTTGTCTCACATACTGGTCAAATTTTTACTAATATGGATGGGGTGGCAGTTAGGGTTAAATCAAGCATAAAGTAAGGTGCAAAAGGTCCTGGGTATTCTGAATTCAAAGAATGATAGCTACTTTCTTAAAGAGCTTCTAGGTTTCGGACTTTTCCTAATCTTGCCTTTTGTTTTTATAATGTACAAAACAAGTTCTCAGGGAATAATATCTCAACTGAGCTGGCACTGTCACTGCTCAATAGCTTTTCATATTAAACTTTTTTTTAACATCAGTCTCCTTAAAATGAATGCACACGTCTTTAGATGGGCAACAGCTTTAGAAAACAGATGAGCTTGTAGTCTTTTCAAAAGATTATCGCAAGATTGCACTGAGATGCATATTGTTTCTGAAGATAGCAAGTTCCTTTTGCTTCAGCTTTATTACTACATCAAACATAGGTTTTGTTTTTTGAAATTATGTAAGTTTTTAGAGTGGGAATTTTCTTCAGTTGAAGTGGCAAATTAATATACATTTTGGGTGCTAACCTGACATTCCACTCAATTTAATTTTGAATAATACAAGTAGTTTGAGTCTGGAACAGGCACCTTGCTGCTATTTCAATTTCAGCATTGAAAGTAAATTGCTATTAAACTGTGAAAATTCTAGTGATTGTTTTCTGCTAACTGTTATTTGGCTTCTCACATTTTTTTGAAGGATAGACATTTTATTTATAAAAAGTTTCTGTTGCTAGTAGGTTCTCCAAGTGGTAACTAATTCAAACTATAGAAGAAGGAGAAGTATTCCTGGACCTCAGTTGAATTTTAATGTCTTTGTGTTTGAAATACATATACTTTAAGCTCATCTTACATGTATTTATAATGTTTTGCCTATTATCTTTTAGGAAATGTATAGCATATGCTAGATGAGCATATGTTATGCAAAGAATTAATTGTGATTTCAATGGTGAACCTTGCCATAAAAGTTTAGATGTCTGAAGTAAGCTGGTTAACGTGTAGAATTCATATAAAACTGAATATGATATTTTGTTGAGGTAAAAATTTAAGCAGGACTCTGCAAAGATTATTGTTTCAAACTTTTAAGCCTGTCTTGAATCTTCTTTTTGCTTCAAAAGCTGGGCTGGAGTTATTACTTGATCGAGTCAATGACTTGGTTGAATTTCGTATTGATGCTGTCCTTCAAGAAATGAGTAGAGTGCCACTCTGTGAGTTGCCAGAAGATGAACCACTGAGCTGTGAGGAATTTCTCCAAAAGACTAAGGTTATTCAATAAAATTTTCATAAAGAAGAGTTAAATGACTTTTAATTAAGTATTTTCCTTTTTTTTTATGAGACAAAACCAGGGTAGAATTAATGAAGCATGCATGGGAAACTGAAGTAAGGAAATCCTCAGTTTCTTGTCTAGAACCTTAAAAAGGAAGAAAAATACCAAATGCAGAGGTCTGAGCTGAGATATTCTTTTCTGAGCTTATTAATGTCAAGCCAACTACTGTATGATATTTCTTTTATGCTTTGATATCACTCAAATGTTTTTCCTCTGTGATAATATCTTTATCATTGTTGCTTGTTAGTGCCTTTAAATAAGGGAATTGCCCATCTGATGCCTGTGAATAGCTCCATAACAAGTGCACTTGGTTGCCTGGGAGAGTAAATACTATGGAAATGGTTGTGTAGGATGTAATATTTTTCTTAATCTCAAGCTCTCCTGAGGTGGTAATGGGACATGCAAAATATACTGTACCTGGGTGAAGGTATTCTGGGAAGAGCCCCTTCCTTCACCCCATCAAAATACTTTTATGTTGAAGAGGATTAACTGTAAGCATGTAAATTGTGAGTCAGTTAGAAAGCTGATTAAGCTAGTAATAAAATTGAATGACAGAATGATTTTTATGAGGCAGTAGTGAAATATTATGGCATTTTAGGATATAATGTCTAACTTGTGTTTTCTCCTGAAATAAACTTTGCTTTGGAAGAGATTGTAGATCATGTAGCTAATCCCCATCCCTGGCCTCTCGTAGCAATAAATACTACAAATGAAAGATTTGTTTCTCTTGGTGTACTTAACTTTTTGGCCTTTCCTCTTTTGTCCCTTGTAACAGCTCACCTTGTTGTTAAATACAAAGTAAAACTTCAAATAATATTTTATGGAATTAATGGTATTTTGTAAGCCTCACAATCTATAGGGTTTTTTGTTGATGCTCCTGCTGCTTTCCTCATAGGGCTAATACTGAAACATGTATTGACTAAAATAAAAATATGTGAGAGTGAGCAGAAAAAACTTCTCAGCGCTGTGTTATAATTGATATTGCTTAATGTTGATCTTCTGCAAGAAAGCTGTAACTGCTACGTAGCAATTACAATACCACAACAGCCAATCAATTTGAGTTAGCAGAGTAAGTGGTATACTAACTCCAGTTATGGGTACAATGAAAATGGTAACAGCATTTGTAAGCTTATTGTAGTTTTTAATTAGAAGGGACTAGAAATAAGTTCTGTCACCTAACAGGTGTCTTTAAGTTTCTAAGGAAATCGCTGTGACAAAAACAGTTATACCACAGAAAAAAAAAATGAAGTACTTTGTTTAGTAGTTGCTGTGATATTGCAAATCAGGTCTGGCTTCTCTCTCAACTAAACTGAATCATTAGGAAGATCAAAGATTGTGTCTTAAAATTTGGAAATGACTAAATCTTGCTAATGGCTGAATTTTTCCAATTATTGATTTTTAATTAAACAGAGGTAACCACATTTGATTAAGCTTAAAGAAATAGGAGTTAAAAAAGAAGAAAAAAATAAAAGGCAATTATAGTTAAAAATTATAGTTGGCTAAAGCATACTTGATCAATTTTACCATAAGTATTAAAGAAGAAAAGTGCGCAATACTTTAATATATTTCTGAATTTTATTAAATGTTATTCTTTGATTCCTTCTCCCCCCATTTGATAATTTTCATGTTTATTCTAATAATAAATATAGCTTTTGATAGATTTTATTTCCTATCTAGCTATAAACGGGAAATATGATTGGCTAATTCTCCTTATGGCAACGATGTAATAATGTAAATGGCAACGATTAAAAGAAAGGTTAAATCTTCCATGTCTATATTGGAAAGTTAAGAAAATTAAGAAACACTTGCTTTTGGGAGCCCTTTAATGGAACTAGACTTTATAAACATTGATTCATGATATTAACTATGGATGAGTCATGTGATTTAGGAAACACGCCACAGCAATTTTGAAAGACGTTTATGATGCCTTACTTGGCACAACAAAGAATGCAACACTAGTTTGGAACAAACCAAGTTAAGAGTAATGCCATGTGTTGATCCTGTTTTTCACAAATTTGAGGCCTTGACATTTGTGTTTTTAAAGCTGCTATGACCGTGAAATAGATATGAGAACTGGGAAGATAAGAACATAGGTTTGTTTTTGGTTTGATAACAGGAGCTCTGTATAAAAGGTGCTCGGACTTTACATTTAAAAAGCTCACTGGTGGAAGAAGCTGCTCATGAGCTGATTAACATGTTACTTGACACTGAGGTACAGGTCAGAAAAGAAGATAAGTCAGTTGTACCCACTGGTGAAATAAAGGGAGAAAACACAGGTATTGTAGCTCTGTGATTATGTTTCTTTTTCATGCTGATAGTATATGTTGGGTGATACTGTAGCTTAGTTGACTGAAGTATCAATCAGTATCTAATGTCTAAAGACTTTTGTTTGAATTTGCCTGCATAACAGATCATCTAACAGTGATCTATCATCTGCAAAATAGGTCAATATTATCAGTCTAACTTGCATGTTGAAATGTTAATGCCTGATGCATGGAAGAAGCTACTTACAGGCTTTGGTTAGTTGCTGAACTTCCTAGAGAAAGAATGTGTGATTCTATGATTCTATGAAAGAATACCAAAATTTTGGTGATAATCATGCCAGTTTGTACTAAGTAGAGAAGGTGGATAGGTGTAAAAGGATGGTTACATTGAGGTACAGAATACAAATGAGTATAATCTGCACATCTGTAAAATTTAGGTGTATTTCAGATACTTGTGCAGGTGTTGCTTTATTGTCTTTTCAAGTCCCTTAAGTCAATTTAACTAACTAGATTTATGATGTTTTAGCAACAGAAGAGGAAAGAAGATCAAAAAGCTTGACTTCCCACAATTCCAGTGAGATATGGGCTGGACCATCTCCTTTAGCAAAGAGGAAGAGAAAGGATTTAGAAATGTTAGAGGAAGAAGCCAATGAACTGCTTTCATACTTCAATCAGTGTAATATTGACGCCCTTTTGAAAGTCACTCGAAAAACTCTGGAGACCATACGCAAGCGCATTCATGCATCTTCCATGATCATCTTCTTAGGTGGCCATATTTCAGTACTTTGCTTTCGTAGTCTATAAAAGAAATATGTAAATGTAATATCCCAGAACTATATAAAAAAGAACCTCATGTAAAAGAGGGGAAAACAAAGGGAGTTTGAATGAGCTGTCTCGTTAAATGACAATTGATAACATGATATATTTCCAAAGGATTTTTTTTTTCCTATGAGAGTAGGAATGTGTCATTGTGACGCTGTTTCTCTTAGGGCTGACTGTAGTGTTCTGAAGCTGGATATTATATTTGGATCTGGACTTGATAAGTGGTTACCTGTTTGACCTTGGCTTTTACATAAAACTGTATGAAAAAAACTATAGAGAAAGAGGTGCGTTCTCTTTCTCTTACTAATTGCCTTCAAATCTTTCTATAATTATGATGGGACACTGTTTTGAAGTGTTTTCTTCTTACAGACTTCTAAAAAAAATAAAGGTATCTGTATTTGGTCTCTATAACATATAAGGCATACAATATTACAAGATTCTAAGGAGTTTTTGTGCCCAATTTAATATGGTGATTGGGAGTACAAGCCAGCTAACAAATTTTTTCTGCTAAACAGAGTTAGCTGCACAGAACAAGTTGAAGAGGAGCTTCATGGAGAGAAATAGCATGGCACTTAGTTTTCACTTGTGCTGCGATAAACTTTACCAATGCATGTTATAAATTATTCAGGAATCTTGTTTTCCTTAAGAAATTACAGTCCATGCTCAACACTAGGATATATATATTGGTTTATATCACTACAATGCCTAGTTTGATGTCTTGAAAAAAATGTGAACAACCTTTTTTTTTTTCTTTAATTTTTTGTCTTTCATTTAGAAAATCACAATGCTTCTGAGCAGAAAAAAAGTGCTCATCCCATAATTAGGACTAGTATTAACCTGTCTATCCCTAATATCATCATGACACCCTCTTTGGATGAGGTACAGCAGACGCTTAATAAAGCTGTAGATAGTATTTTGAAAGTAATGAAAGGAGTTGGACAGTGGAGTAAGGAGAGAATATCTAAGGTTTGTGTCTTTAACAGCCTTACTTAAAATAAAACTAATGTTTCAAAACTACTGCAAATAGAAAATGAAATTTTATTTCTTCCCCAGAAGAAAATGTTAGAGAAAAAAGTGGCTGTATTGCGGTGTGAGAGCAGAGACAGTGATTCTGATGATGCAATGGAAAAGGCTGGAAAGAAAACCATCCATGGTAATGATAAACTCTGACATCACTCAATTTGAATGTTAGGTAAATGTGATGTATGCAACATGTGTTAAAGGATATTAAATACAAAATGCATTGAAAGCAGTAGAATGAAGACTTCATAAACTACCTCAAAGAAGAAATAGGATGTAATAACTACGCCAGAGCTGCTCTCTGTGATTAGACACCAGGCTTGCCTGAAGATCCTTGTCTTTGTGTGGATTTGAGTAAGGGGATTTTTTGTGCCTCTCAGAGTGTTGTACTGCTTTGGGTTCTACCTGCAGCATACGAAAATCTGTTAGGGTGCCAGCTTGGGCAGCATAGTAGAAATTGTGAGTAAGTTTGGAAAACAATTATAGCCACTATTGCTACACAAAAGGTCTTTCATGATTTACCAGTGTGGTTTCTAACTTGCCGTGTTCAAATGGCATCTTAAAACTTGTGCTGAAATTCTTTTAAGCAGGGTAAGTTGAACTTAAACAAAGCCTGGTATTGAATAGAAATGTGTATATAAATTGCAGTATTGGTGGAGAGAAGATTGTGTAGAAGATTGAATAGACTAAAATTTCTAAAAGGATTTTAACTTAATCTGTTTTATGATCAGACATGGAATTAAGTTATTGAAGGCACTAATTCAAGGAAGTTTAAGATGGTATCTTTAGTTGCTGAGTTTTTCTTGTCTGAAATGGTTTAGAATCAAGCCAATTGATTCTTTGTACAATTCTACTTTGTACTTCAGGTACTTCAAAAATATATTGAGTCTTTTTAGGTTAGCTCCCTCTTATACCCCTAAAAAGTAGGGAAGTAATACTTGAGCTGGTTAAGAAATGAAATTATTCTTTTAAAACTGAGAGTTTCTCTTGGCTAAGATGAAATAAGAAATGAGGGTAAGTTCAATATTCTGGGTATTTCCTAACTAATGGACCTTCCTTTTATCTTTTTTTCTTTTTGAGGATCATCTTCTTGGATTTATTGTTAATTTGTATTTCAAATTGTCAGTTTGCAATTGAAATGCATGCTTATTGAAAAATAGGTCATTAGTTTTTGTCTATAGGAATTTTCTTGGACTAAACAATATGTCTGTCCTAAAACTGCTTTTGTATTTCACTCTACCTTTATAGATAGCGCGTCAGATGCAGAATCACTCAGTTTGTCTGATCCACTGCAAAGCCAGAACTACTTCAAGAGTGTTTCAGAGAACAAAGACATTATTAAATTAGTGTCTTTACTCAGCACTGCTATTAATTCTACAAAAAGGGTAAGACAATCAAGATGTTAATTTAATAGTACTATCCAAGGGATATTAATGTATTACTTTTAATATCCTTGGGCAATAAGGGTAGGCATTTAAAGCAGTGATTAAACATAGAATGAAAAAATGTAGGATGGTCGATGGAAAACACGTGGCTGCAAATTTGAAAATATGCTTTGAAAGTGTAACACAGGTTAAGTGTACTCTGCTCAAAAATTTATGAGGTTTTGAATCTTACATAAAGTAAAAACTTAGGTCTGATTAAAATCATATCTCCAATTGGTAAAATGTCATAAAAAAACCTCTAGGTACAGTTGAGTTGTGTGTATTTAATATAGAACTGGTAGTAATTGTGCACGTGTGTTAAATATGGTTTTATTCACATAGAAATTCTAATGAAGGCAGCATGATTTCAGTCCCATTATGAAGAGTTTATGAAAGTTTTTGGAAGAAAACTATCAGTTTGACGTTTGTAAATCCTGCATAGGATTTGCTACTGGAGGTTAGGAGATAGCTTAAGGGATGTGCATAATTTCCTTGCTCTTTCCTTATTCTGTGCACTCTCTAGTAAACTGTAGGTATTAAACTGATATTTCTTTGGGGAACTCTGCATCAATTCCTCCTGGGGCCAGTCCAACCTTACAATGAAGCTTTGCCAGGTGGAAATTTTTGACTTAAAGCCTTGTAACTTCAGTGGTACCAAAGCATAACCAGCGCAATGACATACAGGCTTGTGCTGAAGACTAAGGTGCAGTTGATAATGGTGGATAGTTATCTTGGTATTTTGATGCTCAGGATTTTGTAATTAGAAACTTTTTATCACTTACCCAGGTTTAAATGCCTGAAAGCGCTATGTTAATTATAAGTAATGATGTGGATTATCTTTTGTAGCAGTCACCTCTTATTTACTTTTTTAATTACCTGAAGTGATGATGATTTAACTTTGTCTGACATTTTCCTGAACTCCTGAGAACCAGAAAAATATTTCTGTTGCACACTCCTTAAATGATATTCAAATGAAAGATACCTGAATTGAGTGTAGAATTTAATGTTAACATTACCAATGTCTACATGTAAAAAAAATAGTCTCATAACGTCATTATCCAAGAACGAATTGACTCCTGGGAGTCCTGGTGGACAACAGGATGACCATGAGCCAGCAATGTGCCCTTGTGGCCAAGAAGGCCAATGGCACCCTGGGGTGCATCAAGAAGAGTGTGGCCAGCAGGTCGAGGGAGGTCATCCTCCCCCTCTACTCTGCCTTGGTGAGGACACACCTGGAGTACTGTGTCCAGTTCTGGGCTCCCCAGCTCAAGAAGGACAGGGAACTGCTGGAGAGGGTGCAGCATAGGGCTACCAAGATGATTAGGGGACTGGAACACCTCTCTTATGAGGAAAGGCTGAGGGAATTGGGTCTGTTTAGTCTGGAAAAGAGACGGCTGAGGGGTGACCTTATTAATGCTTACAAATACTTAAAGGGTGGGTGTCAGGAGGAGGGGGCCAGGCTCTTTTCAATGGTGCCCGGCAATAGGACAAGAGGTAATGGGTACAAACTTGAGTGTAGGAAGTTCCACCTCAACATGAGGAGGAACTTCTTTACTTTGAGGGTGGCAGAGCACTGGAACAAGCTGCCCAGAGAGGTGGTTGAGTCTCCATCTCTGGAGACATTCAAAACCCGCCTGGACGCGTTCCTGTGTAACCTGCTCTAGGTGGCCCTGCTCTGGCAGGGGGGTTGGACTAGATGATCTCCAGAGGTCCCTTCCAACCCTCTGATTCTATGATTCTATGATACTGCTGTTCTCGTTATGTTGGGCCCTAGAGCTCAGGTTTCATTGACTGAAGAATCACTTCTTTGGAAAATACTGTAACTTATGTGACAAATTGAATGTGATTAGCATACAGTTCCTGACAAGGCTTGTGATTGTTAATGGAACTTGCTTTAGCACAAATTTACTGGCAGCCTTCTGTTTAGTGAGGTGATGCAACCTGCTCCACTGTGGAGTTCTTAACGTATTCTAATGAGCTAAGAGATTATATGTATGCTATACATATAATACTGAGAATCTTTCTTTGAACTTCTAATGTGTTTCAGGAAGTTCTTACAGCTTTGGAGAGTTTTTGTTGTTACCACCATATATGGCAGAAGGACAAGGAGGAGACCATTGATAAATTAATGATGGGAAACCCATTAGTCTCTGAATTTGAATCTGAAATTCTGCATTTCCAAGACTTGGAGCTGAAAATCAATTCTGAGCCTGAATACATCTGTGTAGGAGCTATTGCGCTGTACACTGGTAGAGTTCAGCTTTCCACTTCTCTCTAGACATACACTTTCTGACTCCTGTAGGATGGAGAGATGGTGCTTAGTTTTGAATGGGTGAACTTGGTGAAAGATGGAAAGGAGAAAATGAGAGAATGGCTGTTTGCTGTTTTGACGGTAAATGCACGCAAACAAAACACTAATGCCTCATTTATTAGTGATGTGTGTAGGACAGAAATATGTATAATGATATGTGAACAAGATGAGAAGTGTGGCATCCAGCCTTATCTTTCCTACTGGAAATATGATATATTCTGAGGTTAGGAGGAAAAGAATCCAGAATTGCAAGCAGTCCTATAAACCACTCAAAGGTATCAATGCAATTTCATCTTCTCTGTACGTGGTTGGTTAGACTGAAAAAACAGAACTGCAAGTGAAGAGAACACATATTGAAAAAAGATTAAAAGTACATCTTAAAAAATATCTACAATATCTGAATATTTATTCATTGTTCAATGTTTTTAGCTGATCTGAAGCTAGCACTGAGAGCAGAAATCAAAGCCTGGATGACTTTGCTGGGGTGTCATTGTAATAAGAAGTACCGAACAGAGATGGAAGCAATTTTCACTTTTATAGAGGAAACCGGCAAGAAGTTAAATCGCCGCATCAAGGATCTGGATGATATAAGAACAGCCATGTCAGCTTTAAAAGAGATCAGAGAACTACAGATCTCCATAGACTCTCAAATTGGGCCCATTGAGGTAGTTAATAGGAATGTTGCATGTATGGGTACTGTTTCAACAGAGCAATTATTTTCTGGGTTAAAGCTTAACAGTATGATTTGAAAGCGTATGATTTCATATGTGTTAAATGTTGGGTGGCAGACATGTTGTGTTCTTGTAAATCTTTTTGCATGTAACTCTAATTTAGACAAATGTAAACTTGATGAGGCAAGAGGTGGTTTGGTGACTACTGCAGAAATTGAGTGATTTAGGTAAGAGGAAGATGAGAATAGAGATATTTAATGCAAGAAAGCTTTTGGTACTTTGGAAAAAGTCTGTGTATCAAAAGCAATGGTTTTCCTCTTTTTTTTTTTGTTTTTTTTTTTTTTAGCTTAGCCTACAGAAGAGGAGGAAGCTAATGTTAGGCAGATTGTATGAGAATGCGTGAGAGTGATTGCTTTATCAGCTATATTGTGGGTTGAAATAAACAATTGACTTCCTTAAAGAAGTTCACTCACTAGAATATATTTATTGAACATCTGACAATGTAGGGGCGTCTGGTCAAATGGCAGAATGAAAAACAGATAGTAACTGTTACTCCACATTCTTGACTAGAGTATGGATTTAAGAATAGTGTGGTTTGTCAAAATGCACCATTGACTAGACATTCAGTGGAATTTTTTTTTCCTAAGGCATGTTCATGATTCCAGATTGCCCATAATTTTATTGTCAGGGTTGTGTCCTTATTGTTTGAAATTAAAGTAACTTAACATGGAATTCTTATCTACCAAATATTGACAAAGCTAATACTCTGTTTCGGAGGTACAAAACCTGTATTTGCTGTCAGAGAGATGTTTTGCACCTGTGTTTTCTCTCTCTGTTTTCTCTGGTTTTACCTCTGAGCTGAGGTAAATTATGGAATGCAGTATGTACTTGCAGTATGTGCAAATAATGGAAGCGTGGACCCTTTCCGTATTTCACAGAATACGGTTAAGAAGGAATGTATCTCTCAGCCTTAGAACCTGTGAGGGTCTCCCCAGGCGTGCGAAGGAGCAAAAATAGGACAAGTAGTTCATGGTGAAAAGCAAGCTGTATCTGCAGCTGGAACCTTCTGTGAAATTGTCATGGGTAATGGGGTCTCTTAGGAGATGACGTTTTCAAAGTTCCTGCTAAGACCTATCTTGGTTTGCCGCGTGATGTGGAACCAAGGGCCAAAGCCATAGTAGCCAAGGATTCCTAAGCTTCCAGTTCTGCAAGCAGGAGCCTTGAGTCCCTAGGCACAAGGAGTCATGCTTCAGATTTTTGAAACGGAGGTTGTTGTATTTTCCACACAGTAGGGTGGTAGACAGATAGTTACGTTTCCATTTTTTTGCAATTTGTCTGTGATTTGATCAAACTGGAAAATGCCAGTGGGAAATAATTCCTCTTTATACAAAAATTTTCAGATGAAACTGTTACGCCACAATATTCATTGCTACCTACAGTATGCTAATTTACAGTAAGATCAAAGTTTTGAGAAAACAAAGGACGATTATGTAGATTCCTCATTTTGGTGATGAATAGTTATAACATTTGAAATAGTTGCAACATATTAATTGTGGTAACTTTTGATGTGTATTATTAATAATTTTTTGTCAAAAACATAAAGTAGGGCTTAAAGGTCTTTATGGAATAGAATGTTTGCTTCGTTTACTTGAAGGCCTCTGCTTAGATGTTTTCCCATGTCTCACCTCCCATAATATTCAGCTTGGGTCACAGCAGACAACTGAAGACACAGATGAGAAAAATATTCTCATTAAAATTAAACTAAAACCTGTAGACTTAAGGAGTACTTTAACTGGAAATAGCTTTTTTAGAGAGGCAGATCGCACTAGGGCAAATAATCTATCACAAAGCAGAATGCTATGTGAAAGGTAAGGAGGTTAAGGAGAACTAACTAGTTTTCATTTTGACGTTTCTTCCAGTTTGGTATAGATTTGCCAGATAGTGATAATTGCTATGAAAAAAAGACCAGATTTTCTAAGAAATCATTCTCTCTTCTTAAAAATTTTAAATGTTAGCACATATATATTTGTAAAATTAACTTCAGTTACCATTTTGTGTGTCTTCATCCAACCTTCTGACAGGAATCCTATGCTATGTTAAACAAATATGATCTACTTGTGGCCAAGGAAGAGACAGAGAAGGTGGACACTTTGCAATACACTTGGGAAAAACTGTTAGTCTGTGCAAATGAAGTGCAGAATGAGCTCATTGCTCTGCAGCCAGACTTCAGAGGAGAGCTTATTAGCACTGTGAAGACTTTTACTGAAGACTGTGCACAGTTCTATTCAGATTATGATGAGGCAAGTATTTGTGCTGTATAGTATTAGAGCAGTTTTTGAGGAGCAGTGGGAGCATGGAAAGGTTGTGGAGTTGACTAATTAATGGGATGTGCCTCTGCTCTCTCAAGAATATGTTTATTCTTGTTAATGTGGTATTTGAGTTTCAGTGCAGGGCAAGCTTTGGTTATTTTTTGTATTTGAATAAAGTATGTAATGCTGGTAATCAGGTCTTAAAGATTAAGATTTAAGACATTTAGGGTTTATGATAAACAGCTAGTTAGCATGATCAAATGTGAAGACTGGGATTAATGAGAAATTATGTTAGAATGTAAGAAGCATTTTCTGATGTTGGATGTAAGTACAAACGACTTAATCTTTTATGTTCTTTCTCAGTAGAATATAAATGAGTCAAACTGAACCAGTCTTGGATCATCCTCTAAGTAATGCTGATTTTTACTTGAAAAAGGAGCTACCATTGCCTAGCTTTTACACTATTATCAAAACTTCTGTATTAAAAAGACAATTAATTGCCTTCTTGTTTTTTTTTTTTNGTTATCTGATGTACGGATGGAATCCTGTAGCCGCAAAAATATTTGAGTTTAGCATTTAGAAAATGCTGATTAGAAATAAGTTGTGGCTTTTTTTACCCTCTGAATTCACTGTTTAATTTTTTTTTTTTCCCCCCCCAGAATGGGCCAATGGTGGTTGGTTTAGAGCCTCAGGAGGCCAGTGACAGGCTTACTATGTTTCAGGTACTGTTAATTCTAAGACATTGGTTAGTATTTACTGCAAGTAAGCCTAAAACCTGAAGACTCTGAGAATGAATCACAGTAGTTGAACTAATTTTCATTGATACATAGGGTTACTGATTGGGCAAAGTCTGTTTTAACTTAATGAATACTAAGTTGGTATTTTTTTCTATGCATTTGCAAGGAATGCTGGTTAAAAGTAGATTTTTTAGGAGCTAAGAGAAAGGCTCCATAGGTAATGAGTAGTAATTACGAGATGCAAGTATCCTGATGAGAGCCTACTCTCAAATTTAGTGTATTTGGCTATAGGCTGTTTTTGTGTTTGTTATTGTGTCTTTTCCTCATGAATGCAATTCTGCCCAATCTTCTTCCCCTCTCCACCTTTTTTCTTTTTCTTTTTTTTTTTTTTTAAACTGTATTAAAGATTTCGATTTAAACTCACTATTTTTCTTGTTGAAAAGTTTCTTTGTACCATGGTTAATTTTTATTCCTGTAATGATGATTTGGCTTCCTACTATGATCCCTCAGTTATATTGCGATTGACAATTAAATTTAATTTTTCTTTGCTTCTTTAACAGTAGTAATTCTTATGTCAACCCTTCAATAAAAGAATTGTACAGCATATTTAGAGAGGTAGAACTTGCTGCATCCACCTTTGTTTGGTTTGCATGTTGTGCTACACCTCTTTTGAGCGCAAACTTGGCATTTATTGTTCTGTCACTGTGCCACATGGAGTAAATGGCCTCCCTGTCAACTTCTAAATATGTGCCTCCAAGCTCACTGAAAGTTACCTTTCTTGTGAAAATTATTGACAAAACTGTTGACAGTGTAAATTGTTAGTATCTCCTCTATATCTTTCTATATTTACTAGATTCTAATCACTAATGCAGCTATAAGAATAATGACAGATCTTGAATATTTAGCTATTTAATTTTATTTAATTTAGTTTTTTTTTCTTTTTCTTTCTTAGAATCGATTTGATAATCTCTTTCGTAAATATATTACTTGTACTGGTGGGGAAGATCTTTTTGGTTTGCCTGTTACTCAGTATCCTCAGCTGTTTGAAATAAAGAAGCAACTGAATCTGTTACAGAAACTCTATAATCTATATAACAATGTCATTGAAACAGTCAATGGCTACTGTGATATTCTTTGGTCAGAATTAGACACTGGAAAAATTAACAGTGAACTTCTGGAGTTTCAGAACAGGTGAGAAACTGCTACTGCGGCAAAAGTGCCTAAAATACTTTTGTTACTTTTAAAGTATGATTGGTTAGCACCAATAATCATATCTGAGCACGTATTTGTTCATTGAAACATGAAAAATGTGAATTTTAATTGAAAAATATACCCATTACTAACTTCATAAAATAAAGAGGCCAGTTTAGACTCTAAATGTTGAAGATTATTGTTCCTAGGAGAGCTTCTTGGTTAAATTTTTTTTTACAAGATTGTAATATGTGCTAAAATCGCTGTCTATTTTGTTGATGAAGGGAAATTTCACTTGTTTGTTGTAGTAGTGTTATTCATGAAAGACAGATTCACACTAGATGTCTAAGGCAAGTTAGTGAATTGCTGGATGCTTTTCCTACAAAATGGGATATATTGCATGCATAGATGATGAACTTTTCATCAAACAAGGAATGAAATGATTTAAAGAATTAAACCTGCATTAAACCAAGCAAAAAAAAGGGTTTTTACTAGAGCTTGGAGCAGTGCATATCATAAACCTCAACAAAAAATGAAATCAAGATGTAAAGTGGTTCAATAGCTTTTGAAGATTGCTTGGACAACATGTATTAGAATTATGCAGCTACACTCCTTAGGGGGAGCCTGTAGGTGCCTGCCCAGCTATTAGTCAATGAAATAAANATGTGCTTGTTCAGTAGATAACTGTGTGATTTCTTGTTTCAGTTGTTATCTGATGTACGGATGGAATCCTGTAGCCGCAAAAATATTTGAGTTTAGCATTTAGAAAATGCTGATTAGAAATAAGTTGTGGCTATTTTCACCCTCTGAATTCACTGTTTAATTTTTTTTTTTTCCCCCCCCAGAATGGGCCAATGGTGGTTGGTTTAGAGCCTCAGGAGGCCAGTGACAGGCTTACTATGTTTCAGGTACTGTTAATTCTAAGACATTGGTTAGTATTTACTGCAAGTAAGCCTAAAACCTGAAGACTCTGAGAATGAATCACAGTAGTTGAACTAATTTTCATTGATACATAGGGTTACTGATTGGGCAAAGTCTGTTTTAACTTAATGAATACTAAGTTGGTATTTTTTTCTATGCATTTGCAAGGAATGCTGGTTAAAAGTAGATTTTTTAGGAG
>VYZM01019505.1:0-11616 GCA_013398915.1 Dromas ardeola | reverse complement strand
CTAAACTTCCCCTGCTGCAACTTCAGACCATTTCCTCTGGTCCTGTCATTATTCACGCGGGAGAAGAGGCCAACACCCACCTCTCTACAACGTCCTTTCAGGTAGTTGTAGAGGGCAATGAGGTCTCCCCTCAGAGCTCGCATAGATTCTTAGACTGCTATATTAACTAAAGGAGAGGCCTTGATGGTTTGATGCTAGATGGATTCTTCCTTGTTTTGTCTGAATATTACTTGTGTGTGAACTTATCGTTAGTCCTTAAGGACTAAAGGAAAAAAAAAAGACCAAAGCCTAACATTTTTGCACTGTCAATTTTCATACAAAAATTCTTAGTCTTTAAGTATACAGATACTTTTAAAATAGAAATACTTTTTGATTTAATTTTGTTGGTTTTGTTTCAAATCTAGAAATTTAGCACCCTTGAGAATGTAACATAGCATTAACTGTTGATTTTTCCGTTTTTCCGCTCAACACGAAACATAAATTAGCACACTCATACAACTTCCTCAGATTCACTGTTTGCAACACTTCTGTAATGTCTCTTTACGAAGTGAACTCCAGACCATCTCATGCCTGAAACACCTGCACTCTAGCTATGAAAAGCCTCTATATATAAAACTATTTGCCTCAGAGGTGAGAAAGTTTCTCATCTGGAACCTTCTTCGTTCATATCTAGCAATACACCAAGCCACCTAGGCCTAGATAGCAAGGACTCACTCTAAAGGCAGATGAGAGTGGGACCATGTCTGACTAAAGGGCTATCTAGCAATGCACAGCAGGGCTGGCTACTCCCTAAGGGACAGGGAGCCAGAAGCCAAGGAGATATCCTTTTCCAGCCAGGGTCTATTGCTCAGTATCCAAGTGAGTTGAGGAGGACAGACCCAGACCCTCCTAGGAAACAGAGACAGGCTTTTGGATATGTTTCTGTTACTAAATGGAAAGAGCTGGAAAAACTTCAAAGGGATCTGGATCAATTTTACAGTCAGGAAAATGAAAAACAAGAATCTTCCCGTAATGGACCTCTTTTATTTATGAAAGTGAACGCGGTATTTGAGAAAGTGATTTTTCAAGTGTTCCTTTTGTTTAATCTCACCCCATTTATACAAACTCTTTGGAAACAAATGAACGGTGTTTTTAAATAGATCTGTAATTTCTGTTGTCTTTATGTTTTTTTACGTAAGTTGAAATAAACCTAATTTATTACTATGTTGAAGACTGGATCCATAAAACTGTTTCAGATTATTGCAAACTGATGACTTATGCTGATGACACTTTATATATTGAGCAATGGATAATTATTATCAATAGGTGATGAAATGAAGTACTTAATTGAAATTGACTGATGTCAATGGTAATTGTATTAAAAGCTGAGATTCTAGCTGTCTGCATTAATTCAGAATTAGTTCAAAATTTGTTTTCAGAGAGAAGGAACTGGTCCTTGAAAGAAACTAGAGGCATTTTTATCTGTTATTTTGGATTACAGGTGACCACATCTGGATAGTTCTTGATGGTCCAGTTGATGCTATTTGGATTGAGAACCTTAATTCTGTCCTGGATGATAACAGAACTCTAACATTAGCAAATGGAGATCGGATACCTATGGCACCCAATTGCAAAATAGTCTTTGAACCTCATAATATTGATAACGCTTCTCCAGCAACAGTTTCAAGGAATGGGATGGTATTCATGAGCTCATCAGTTCTCAACTGGAGCCCTATCCTTGAGGTACAATAGCTAATACAAATGCTAGTTATTCAACACTTCACTGTTGTTACTTTAGGACCTAATTTTGTGAATTTTGCTATGAAATAGCCGTTACACCGTATAAACTTATAGGTCAGGATTTACTATAGCAATGTTTGTGGTAGTTTATACAAGAGCGAATAATGTAATTTTTTTTAGGAACATAGTCAACATATTACACTTTTAAAAATGTAGATATTTCACTTTGGGACAAATTTGTAATTCAAGGTATTTAATACAGTTGAAGAACAACTTGGTTATCAAAATACCAACTACCTGGCAGCCCCTAGCACAGCTTCAGACCAAGGTGGAAGAAAGACTAAACAGGCTGATTCAAGAATCTAGAAATCCTCAAGAAAATATAAGTTCTCTTGATATTTCTAAAAATTAATTGCAGTTGGGATTTAGAACCAGAAATAAAGTCAATGCAGCACCAAAGTATGTAATTCTTTAATTAATGTTCTTACCTGGTTAAGTTGTCTCTAATAGTTGTAGAAACAAAATGTCTGAAGAACCAAGCAGTGATTTGCTCTAGCATGGAATGAATCATTTAGAAAAACAGAACATGTTATAGGTGTGTTTTGGAGGGAAGAACAGCATATAACACATTCAGATTTCAAAGTGATTTATAAAGTGAGTTTTTTCTTGTATATATCATCTTTCATCTTCCAAAAACCAGAAAAAATAAAGCCTTATCTTGACTGAATGCTGGTAATGGTACAGTGAACGATACGTTTAGAGACTTGAGCACACTATGGTTTTTTTCACGTAGGAGATATCTTGGTAAAGATGAAATACAAGAGTTCCCAAGAATCTATCTAATGTTCTGAAGTAATGCCTTTCAACAAAACTTTCAGCATTTAATTCCAGTTTTCTTCCTTTTTAAGAAAACAATGGAGAAAATAGCAGTAAAAAATATTGGTTTCTGATTATTTTTTTTGTTCTTAAGCCCTATATTGACTTAGAAATTTATCTGTGAAGTAGGATCCTCAGGATTAACTTTTTAAAAAATTAAATTTAAAGATTTTTCTCCTGAAAACCAAGTTAATATACCTTTCTTCTGTATAATTGCAAATTAACATTCCTTTATATAGGCTTCGAACTGTAATTTCAAGCTAGGAATAATTTAGTCTTCCTGTTCATGAAACTAGAACATGATCCAGGCCCTTGTTGTGTATTTACCCCCTGCTTGCAAACTCAGAAAAACAAAACTTCACAGGTTACTATGAGCTGACGGGCTGAATTTTACTATCCTCCTTTCTAGAAAGTATCATATTAACAAGTTGGTTATTTTTAAATAATTTTCAAAACGAATGCTTCACAGTCTCCATTGTTCATTTCATTTTCCAAATCAAATAGAATACTTATGGAAAATACAACTAATGCTCATGTAGGGAGTGTTGCTTAACTAAACAGATGAAAATACAGTTGGCCTTATATTAACTTTCAGATGTTAGCAGTTGAGGAAACCTTTTGTAATGATTACTCTGTATTATTCTCAAATTTCTTATTGTTTTAACCCATAAAGCTTTTCATTCTTGTAAGTCCTATATAGCTTGCTTGTTTATAACCAGATTCCTTGTCCATAAATCCCTGATTTGGCTGGTAATGGAGAAAAAGTTGACATGCTGTCATGGTTTCAGTTGGGATAGAGTTAAATTTTTTTACTAGTAGCTGCTGTAGTGCTGTGTTTTGGATTTGCATGAGAAATAGTGTGATAGTGCACCGGTGGTTTTGATTGTTGCTAAGCAGTCAAGGCCTTTTCTGCTCCTCACACCACCCCACCAGCGAGCAGGCTGGCTGTGGCGGCACAGAAAGTTGGGGGAAGGACACAGCTGGGACAGCTGACCCCAACTGACCAAAGGGATATTCCATGCCATGTGGTGTCATGCTCAGTATATAAAACTGGGGGAAGGAGGGAGAAGGAAGGGGGGGATGTAGTTGGGAGTGATGGTGTTTGTCTTCCCACGTAACTGTTATGTGTGGTGGAGCCCTGCTTTCCTGGAGATGGCTGAACACCTCCCTGCAGATGTGAAGCAGTGAATGGATTCCTTGCTTTGCTTGTGTGGGCGGCTTTTGCTCTACCTTAATGGGTAGTTAATAACTGTCTTTGTCTCAACCCATGAGTTTTTTCTCACTTTTAGTCTTCTGATTCTCTCCTCCGTCCAAACTGGGGAGAGGGAGCAAGCAGCTGAGTGGTTCTAGCTGCCAAATGGCGTTAAATCATGCCACATACTATGGGGCATGGTCTGTGGCACTGCCTAGAACAACTGTCCTTAGCATGTTAGAGGTTTCAGCACAGGCAGAAATCAAGAGAGAAACAGTACGCTGCAGTTCAAGCCCTGACTGGGAGGCAATGCCTAGTGCCTCTTCCCGGGGCTGGAGGCAGTGGAGCCCCCTGGGAGATGTGTGTCCTGGGCATGGAGTTATCAGGTGAAGAAGATGTGAGAAAGGGGTGAGATGACTTGTGTGCCTTCAGGGAAGACAAACAGATGAGCAGGATCTTTGCAGAGACACTGAAGACTCAAGATCCCTAGCCCTGTAATGGAAAGGAGGATGAGAGTGACTGCATTCAAAGTTTTGATGAACAGAAAATAATCAAGATGAAGAAGGCTGTAAACTTGTGATTTCTGGCAACAGAAGTGTGGTTTCTTTTCCACCTGCAGATCTGAAGTGGCAGGTCAGATATAATGGCCTGAAAATAATTGAGGAGCAGCAAGATCCACTAGGGGAGGCATCAGAACCCAGCTTAGCGTTAACAAGTTAAGAACAAAAGGAGTGTGATCAGAGACTCCTTCCTGCGGTGGAGGCACCCATGGGCTGTGACTTGTTGCCTGTGGAGGTTTGCTGCTTGTGAAGGACTAAGGGTTGCTGCAGAGGGTTGTTACCATATTTCTCTAGTCATGCCTAGAGCCTTTCTCTCTTAGAATGATATTAAATCATATGGAGCTGGCTATTCAATCAGAGATACTTAGCAACACTGGAGAATAATCACTAATTAATTTTATAGGTTTTGCCAAATCCAAAATGTTCGCATTCTTATTAGGAGAAAAAAAAAGTGTTTAATAAGTTTCCTAAAAATTTGGCTGTTATTGCAGTTTTAGCAATGCAAATACATGCAGTCAACACAAGTGCCTTATGTATATTACTGCAAGGCTTTACTTTTTTTTCTAAACTAATATGGATACTTGGGAAAGTGTAAACATAAATTATGCATCTAGGACAGTGGCTCCCATGTGATTCCACTTGTGTTGTTCCTTTCTGTACTTACAGCACTGCATAGGGCCTACTGATGGTAGGTTCTCACAGCTCTGCCTCCTTACATTGGTTAATTTGCAGGCAACAACTTCTTGAACGTTTCACTTTAAGTTATAGATTCAGCTGCAAAGACAGCAAAAACAAAGAAAAGCATTTTATTTTGCTTTATCAGTCATGATTTACCTCCTTACTTTAAAGTGATATGCAAAATAAATTCAGTTGTGTTAAAGTAAGCGTTGCATGAAAGTAGTTTCACTTAACCCATGACCTCATCCTTTTAATTTATTTCAGTCGTAGCAAAAGTCAAAAGGAAAACAAGAAGATGTTTTGTTGTTTTTTTTTTTTGCTTTTGGATAACATGAAACAAATTACATTCATTTTGGCCATGAAACAACCCTTCCAACCTCCCTTGCTCTCCCTCCCAAAAAATTGGCTATAAAATTGGAACCTATAGTTATTTATCATTTGAGCCAATAACATTTATTTGGTTTTTTTTTGGTTTGATTTTACTTCATAAATAAAATATTTTGATGGCTCTTTCAGTACATCTCCTTTTAAATCTATTTTGTAGTGCAATATACTACATATTCCAGCAGATCAGGGTAGATACTAATCTCGCATTGTTCACTAGAGGGTTTCCTTACTTTTGCAATAGAATTAAATGGAGTTTTTTTCTTCAGTTCCTAATTCTAAAATATTGAATGAAACACAGTATTTGTTATTATTTCAGAAGAACTTTGAAAAATAATTAAAAAAAATAAAAATAGCTCAGGAAATTGTTGTATATATTTAGATTTCCCATCCTTACAATTTATAAACAACTAAATATAGCAGCCTATTGGGATGCAATATCATGACATAAGTAATTTCCAAATTCAGTGAAATAGATCTCAAACTTTTCATATTGCTGTTCTTGTCTAACAGGCTTCTTAAGCAGCTTTTGCAAAGCGATCAAAGGTATTTGATCTATTACTTATCAACCTCCTCCAAAGCAAAGACATCTTACCAACTTTTCTACTTACCCCTAATATTTTCTGAACAGCTGGTGATGTTCCAGATACCTCTTTTAAGTAGTCCTGCCATTTAATCTTTAACACTTGGTTTCCACCTACTTGTTTCTAGAAAGTGTTTTCACGTATCTACCTATTTGTAATCAGTCCCAGAGCTTATTTACTTTGGGCAGTAAAAGAGTTTCAAAAGATTATGAAGGTAGACATGTAGAAAAGAAGCACGAAATAGTTGAGGTTGGAAGGGACCTCTGGAGATTGTGTAGTTGAACACACCTCACTCAAAGCAGAGTCAACTACAGTAGGTTGCTCAGGACCGCCCCCCGTTGTGTTTTGAGGTGGAGACTCCAGAAGCTCACGGTGAAGCCTGTTCCAGTGATTGACCACCCTCACAACAACAAAAACCACAAAGTTTTTTTCTTATGTTTAAATGGAATTGATTTGATTTTAATTTGTGCCAAATTTTAGTTTGAATTTTGGGGAAGATTGTGCAAGTGTTTTTGCTAATGAGTGTATTTTATGTAAGAAATAAATTAATGGGATGTAAATGAGAAGCTTTCTGCCACAGAGATGAGAGAAAGCTTCTGGGTAACTCAAAGGAGCAGGTTACTACTTTGAGCTAAAGACATCAAGGAGCAAATCTTGTTCTATAATCTTGAGAAATGGGTAGTTTTAATTAGGTTTTGCTTATCCAGCATTACAGATACTGAGATGCACAATAAAACCACTACATACACCAGCAGACATTCCCCCCCTGAAATCCTAACTTTTTTCCTGCAACTACCAGGTATTTCTCGGGTACCCTTTATCACTGCTAGAAACTGATGTTGCGCAGAATAAATCAAACTTGTGTTCATTACATATGATATTCTTTCTTTGCAGAGTTGTTGTATACCTTAAACAGCCTTTGTGATTAAAAAATACTTGAATGATTTTTGCACTGTTGAAAACTCTGTTTTCTTCAGTATTCATGTTTAACCTCCAGTGGGAATTATGCATACTTGGGTAAAATTTGACCTTCTGCTAACCAAACCCTGCCCAAGAGCAAGGGATCTGAGCCTCCCCCCAAAAGAAATCAACTTTCCATGCTCGCCAGACCTTTTGAATTACTGGAGTTGAATTTGCTGAGTCTTGCATTGGGAACTAAATTTATTTTCTCACCATGCTTTGTAACAGGGATTTTTGAAAAGACGTTCCTTCCAAGAAGCCGAAATTCTGCGTCAGCTGTATTCTTCATCATTCCCAGACTTATACTGCTTCACCATTCAGTCTCTGCAATGCAAGACTGAGATGCTGGAAGCCTTTGTGATTATGCAGAGCATTAACCTGCTGCAGGGCCTTATCCCACCTAAGGTAGTGTGGATTTTTTTATATTTGCTTAATCTAATGGAGATAATTTTAAGTTATGGGGTTATGTAGAGAGGCGATTCTTTACAGGACTTGGAATATAAATGAACATGCAGGTTAGTAAGGAATACTTTTTCTTTAGAAAATAATATTTAGGACGTGCCTTCTTTCCCATTTGGATTTGATGTTAAGCACTGACGTGTGGCATGCATCCGACAACAGTTTTCCTTCACCTTTTTTTGGGTTCATTGTTATCAGATTATAATTAGAATTTAAACAGATCAAATGCTGGAATGGGTGATTAAAAGTGATACTTACAGGGTACATTTCTATATTTTGGGGTCTACTTGGTTTAGTCTATTCATTGACGAAGATGTCAGTAAACTTAAACATGACTGAAGGCTCTCAACCTGATGTTACTAATGATTATCAAGTAGATTTTTCAAGCTATTAAAAATAAAAACCTAACTCAATCCTTCAGGAGCAAGGAGGGGAATTGACTCCAAAATACTTGGAAAGGCTGTACATCTTCTCTCTTATGTGGAGTGTAGGAGCATTACTAGAACTGGAAGACAGATGCAAAATGGAGCACTGGCTTCGAAACCATGCAACAATAAAACTTGATCTTCCCTCTATCCCAGAAGGCAGTGAAGATACCATGTTTGATTATTATGTGGCAACTGACGGTTAGTAACCCAGCGGGCTGATATGGGATAAAACTTAAAAGTAGTTTTAAAATTGCGCTTCTTTAAGAGAATGAATTCAGAAGTTTTTCTTACCTTCTTTTGTGTTCCTTAGCAAGTTTTGGTTTACAGATACACTTTACTGGTGATGTTGTATAAAGCTTTTTCTCTGTTTCCTGTGAGAAATCAGAACCTGGATATATTGCTACAGAAAGCTGTATGGACTTGGTGCTGATGTATTGTCAAGTGAAGAAAAATAGTGACAAAGCCTTGTCCTTTTCATGAGTGATATAGGAAGGAGGAGTAAAACTCTTAGATACAACTTGAGGGATTCTGTAGTTTTGGTCTGAATTTGGTCTGAATTTACAGAGTGGGGTTTCTGTATGTGAGACAGAGGCACTGACAGATGAGTCAACTCAATGGAAAAGAAAAGAAGCGATGATGCCTTGTATTTCTAAAACATTAACTTTATTTCCTTCTTATTAGGTAAATGGATGCACTGGAATACACGTGTTGAAGAGTATGTATATCCCAGTAGTAGCACACCAGAGTATGGCTCCATTCTTGTACCTAATGTTGACAATGTGAGAATGGATTTCCTTATTGAAACTATCGCAAAACAGGGCAAGGTACTTTTCCTATGTTTCACATTGAAATGGTGGTAACAGTACACATGATAAAGTTTTTGAATTAGAAGTGAAATATTATATTATTGAAAAGAAAGAACTTCATTTTTTAAACATAAAATGGTGATTCCAGGACCTACATTCATGTAAATATGCTTGAACTCTTGAATACTCACTGATTCCGGACTTTGTCTTCCCCTGACCCATCCTAACTATAGTGGAAATAACAGTAATTACAGCTGAGATCAGGTCAGAACAGAAGCAATTTTTTCATGTAGCTGTTGGACAGGGGACTGCACACAGGGCAGCGGAGTGCCAGACTCTGCTGATACGAACTCTGCCCACCTAGGACAGTGACAGGGTTTATGTACCTTTAGGTTATACAAGCCGGTCTTCATCAAAACTGAGTCAGATAAGCAGAATATGGTAAATAAAAACAGCAGCTGAACTCTTTCAGATACTGTGCTCTAGATAAAAACAGCAACTGAACTCTTTCAGATACAGGTACTCTAGACAGTACATCTTTTTTTTCAAATAATCAACTCCTTTTATGAATAATCTATTCCTTTGTTAGTTAAATCGTGTTAACAGAAACGACCATTAGCTGCAAATATTTTTAACTTGTGAGGCCTGCAAAAGTCTATGAGGCATTAACTATTTTGCTTCCACATGTCCCTTGTTGAGAATTCATTTTACATAGCTTTTCTAGCTTCATTTTGGTTTAAAAGCTAAATGGGATTGCTGAGGCTTTGCCAAGACACCCAGCTCTTGTGTTTTGTCTTATTTCAATGTTGTCTTTGTCTAGGCTGTCCTACTAATTGGTGAGCAAGGAACTGCGAAGACTGTTATCATCAANAAATATAACCCTGAAAGCCACATGGCTAAGAGTTTGAATTTTTCATCTGCGACTACCCCACTAATTTTCCAGGTACAGTCATTTACTTTCTGATACAATGTGACTGGATTCAGAGATTTTTCTGGGAATTTGCCAGGAGGATGCTTCTGAACGTGGTTTGTTTAATTGAAAATTAGTGCAGAAACAAAAAAGCACCTGCTTAAAAGTACTAAGTGTCCTAACACATGACTTAAAAGACCGCTGTAAAAACCATTTTCCCTTCAACTTCTTTAGTAGTTATTGAGCTGTTCTTGGACTATTGCAATACCATGCATATTATTTGCTTCATCACATTTAATGTTTTTATGTCAAATGTATCAGTTCTCACTAATTGGGTAGAGCTGTCAGTGACTTCCATCAGATTTCACTAAAAGCCATGAGTAAAATAAGTGCTACCCACAACAATCTGTCATAAAAAGTGTGCTGTCTGCAATTTAAATTCCAGTAAATTAAATTACTCATTAAAAGAATAACACATGCAGTGCAACTGCTCTAAATAGAACTATGAATTCTTAAATCCTGACTGTATTGCTTGTCCAAATTTCTACTGAGCTACTGAGCTATTCTACTTCGAATTATTTCAAGTTTCTTTAACCTGCTGGCAATATATATAGGAAATATTTTTAATGTGGTTTCATATGCCAAGCCGAAGCACTGTCTGTGCTGTAATCAGAGGTGCTGTCTATAAGCTTAATGGATGGCCTATCATCTGGCTTTATAGCATAGTAGAAACTATTAACATGTTTAATATACAAGTATGTAATTTTGGTATTATTTTCCTTGGTATTTTTCCTTCTATCGATTGGGCTATAGAATCAAAAAGTAGTGTTGGTACATCTATTTTTATAGAATAGATGTCAAGTTTATTGATGATAGATGATCGTTTGTTGATGATCAAGACATCTGAAATGGATGTGCAAGCCTAACAGACTTACAAGACCCTGATAACAATCCAGACCAAAGCATTGTCTGTTACAACACATGTGCTTTTAAATTACTCTGATTTACTAAAATCTTGGTCTAACTGATGACACTTGTGTAATAAGGCTTTCCAGGCTACTGTACGGGAGCCTTGGCACAACGTAAGAATGCAGATATTTAGATTTGCACTAAAGAAAAACTGTTCATGGTTAAGTGAGCTTTCACTTGGCATAGAATAAATAAAAATCGGACCTTAAGAAGAATGAAGCAATGGAAAGACGATGGGAAGAGAACTAGTGGCAAGCAAAGTTATTTCATCAAGTCTATAATATATATGAGTTTAATTATCACTGTATGCTTATTTATGAAGTATGTTGATGTCTGCTGGAATGATCTTCAAGAATCACATCTTTCACATCTGACGGATTATTAGTTTAACCTTTATTGCTAGTAACCATCAATTTTGCTGATTAAAATGAAAGAAAAGTTTGAAATGGTT
Source organism: Dromas ardeola (assembly GCA_013398915.1). NCBI lineage: Eukaryota > Metazoa > Chordata > Aves > Charadriiformes > Dromadidae > Dromas > Dromas ardeola. The sequence goes on along the minus strand of VYZM01019505.1, from coordinate 640 downwards.
TCAAAATTATGAAACTGTTAGGCATGGTGTCTCACAGACATTTGTTATATCTGATACCCACCTAAAGCTGTATAGCATGAGATTTCAGACATTCTAGTTGAACTAATGCAATTACCTCTAGCAGATGTGTTCTCTAAACCTTCCTTAGTAAAATTCTGTGTCACAAAACCATCAATATGTTTAAATGATTAAATCATGTATGAAAGGAAGGGCACTTTGTAACTATGCTAATAATTACTTTTTAACAGCGTACAATAGAAAGTTATGTGGACAAGCGCATGGGCACAACTTATGGTCCGCCTGCAGGCAAGAAGATGACAGTCTTCATTGATGATGTGAATATGCCCATAATAAATGAATGGGGAGATCAGGTTAGTTTGTAAAAGAGGAAAAAAGATGTCAAAAGATATTTTCTTTCTTTTCTTGCTAGACTGTAAAACTGGCTTTTCTTCTCAATCAGGTAGTGGGGGGTAGATATGATACGTAATGCTTAATTTTTAAGCAGCCTTTTTAAAGAATCCATCTAGTTTTATATTGTCATGAATTAACTGAATATAGATATACTGACTACAAGAAGCAGTTTGAGTATTCCTTAAAGCATGCCTGTATAATTTTAATAATGTGTTTTATCAACACTCAT
>VYZM01019504.1:146547-179291 GCA_013398915.1 Dromas ardeola | reverse complement strand
CTTTAATCAAGCCAGTGCTATTAATATCAGGTAATGAACGTAATCTCTAGGTTAAGCTATCCTCTTACGCGTGCTGACCGCTCCACAGCGCCCAGCAAAAGACACTCCCCCGGCACCGCTCCTCTCCTGCCTCCATCTTCCCCGTCCCGTGCCCCCCAGGGCTGCTGGGGGGGGTCCGGCTTGCCCCAGCCCCTGGGAACCCTGTTGTCCCTGTGCCGGGGGTGACGCTCTCGTGCATGGCTCCTTGCACCGGTGTTCGCCCGGGGAGCCCCGCTGGCACAGCCGCCCGCTCGCCACGGTAGTGCCGGCAGGTTGGGGGACAGGAGCCAAAGCGCGGGCAGGGACAGGGGGTGACACCCTCTGCCCGGCATCGCCTCCCGCTCCGCGGCCGGGTGGAGATGAGCAGCCCCCCGGCCTTCTCCAGCGTCCGCATATCGGGCTGCTGGGCCCTCGGGCCGGATGGCGGGTGAGTTCCTTCTTTGCTTCGGTTTTGGGTGGGTTTTTACTTTTTTTCACCTCTTTGCTTTCAGTCCCTGCCTTCTGGAGCGAACCCTCGGGTCCCGGTCCCTCAGCTGAGGGCCGTGGAAGCGCGGGCAGCGGCTGGGGGAAGGATCAGCTTCCCACGGGATGCGGGATGAAGCCAGCCCGGCACTGTCACGGCAGCCTGCGGGGACGCGGCGGGTGGGTTTGGAGGGCTGGGAGCTTGCTCGGCGCGTTGTTTACGGGGCGCGGGGCTGAGGTCAAGCTCTCCTGTTTGCTCGCCGGTTCAGGTTTGGGGCTTTGCCAGTTTTCCTTGCTGGCTGTGGCGATTGTTGGGACCTGCTGCCTTTCCCCTCCCAGCCCAGCATGGATCCGGGACGGTCAGGGATCCCGGAGGGCAGCGGGATGCAGAGACCCTTGGCAGGGAGGGCACAGGGATGGGAGCGGCGGTGGGGAAGGGACAGGGGTGCCCCTCTCACCCCAGTAAATCCATTCTTGGGATAAGCGGGAGCAAAACGCTTCCTTCGTTTGTGCCAGCGCGTCTGCGGGGCTGGAGAGCCCTTTCGGGGAGCAGAGCCCCCCACAGGGAAGGCAGAGCAGTCGGGCTCCCTCCTGGCGAAGGGGCACAGACAGACTCCAGCACCGGCTACAGGGAAGGCAAAGGGTCCCCGACAGCTGGGGACAGTCTGGTGGCAGCCGAGTCCTCCAGGTCTGCTTTGCAGGAGGGAGCTTACCAAGCCCAGGGTGACGTTTCCCTTCATATTTGCCTTGTTGTGGTGTCAAGTCACTGAAACCCAAGGGGTACACTCTGCTCGGGAAGGCTGGGGACGGTCTGGGTGGGACAAGGACCGTCCTTTGGCTAGAGCGATGGCATTAACTTCAGCTATAAATAGAGAGTCCTTTTCCTCCGGCTGCTTTACCTTGCGGGAAGGGACATTGCACGGGCTTTGCCGCTGCTGCAGGGAGTTTTTAAAAAGTGATAGGAAGAAATGGCAAAAGGAGAGGGCTGCACGATGGCTGGGATCAGCCGCTCCTTCGGAGGGGAGGAGAGTCCCCTCCTGGCAAAGGCAGCCGCGGAAAACATCTACAAAACTTGAAGTGTAACATTAGGAGAAGATGCGTGACCTTTGCAGAACTCCTGGGCAGTCCTAGAGCCCTCCCAAGGGCCGTGCTTATTTGAGATAAATCATGGGAAATGTTGATTTAAGAGCTGTAGAGTATCTATCTCTTCTATAGATACAGCCAGTATAGACAGATATCTATAGAAACAGAATTTAAGTGAAAGTCCAGAAGTATTTGAATGAGAAGAGGCAAAGCCGGCCAACTCTTGGAAGAGGATTAAAATGCTGCATCCAAGAGCGGCCCCGGGTGTGCGGGGGGAGGACAGCTCTGCTTCTCACCGAGGGCCATCCCTGCGCCGTCCCGTGCCCGTGCTTGTCCCTACGTCCCACGGCGATGCTCCGTCAGGGAGCTACTGGGTGGGTGCCCTCTGTGCTAGCGCCCCACTGGAGCGGAGGGCTGGGAAAGCGGGATGTCAGTGGTAGCCACAGCCTGTAATCCTGGGCACAGCCGGAGCCGCCACGGTCCAAAGCTCGTCCCCGCCAGAAGCTGGGTTCTGTCGGTACGAGTCAAAGATGCTGGTAGCAGGCCTTGCAGAGCTCGGCCTCTCGCTCGGGCTCTGCTCCAGCTCAGAAAACTGGAGTTTTGCCCACCTTGGAGTTGTTTTGGGAATGGTGGCCGCGGTCAGCATCGCAACGTGCAGATCTGCAGGCTGAGGTTGGTGCAGGAAGGCTTGGTGCTGCGTTGCACCAAAGAGCAGAGCATCCCGAAACGCTCGCCTGTTGCATGGAGACCGGCATGTATCCCGGGAGGAAAACCCGTCGGAGCAGCCCTCGGTGGCAGCGCCGGCAGCGCGGCTCTGGAGTAACCGCAGTCCCGGGAGAGGGGCTGGGATACAGATGAAAGGAACCGTTTTATTTTCTGGTAAACAACCGTGTTTTTGTCATCTCTGCTTTTATCAAGCCAAAATGACTTTGTTTATGCACCGGCATCGTCGGCTGATGTCAGCCCCGCTCTGGGAATAGCGCGCGGTGGCTAATTGCTGCTGCGGCGTCGCTGATGGGAGAGGAGACCGAAATACCCCGTCTGGGTTTGCTTCTCCCTCCTCGCTGGTGGAAGGAGCCATCTTTGCACAGAAAGAAACCCCAGAAAGCTTTCCCGGTGGGTCTCACCTCCTGACGTTGCTTTTTAAAAGTGATGGTTGGGGTCTTCACGGCTCCCGGGTGCTCGACGCTGGCCGTGCGCGCCGATGGGCTCATGCAAGGGACCGGGTGTTGGTGGCTTGAGGCTCTCGCGGGGGGACTCTGTGGGTGCACACTGGTAGGGTTGGTGTCGGTGTGAGATGTCCTGTCGCCGGGGCAGGAGCTGCAACCTCCCTTTTGCTAGCAGGGGTTCAGCAAATCGCTGTCTCCTTGCCCGCTCCGCAGGGATGTGCCGGCGCGGGAGGTGGGGATGGCATACTGGGGGCATCCCACCGTGCTCAGGAGCTTTGCAGATGGCCGGTCTCAAATTTTAATCTCTATCTAAAATTGTTCTAAAAAGGGCTGGGGGAGGGAAGGGAATTAATCTTCATGCCAAAAGAGCTTAAAATCGAACCAAAATCTGTAAAGCCCTGCAGTTTAAGCCCATTCGAGAGTAAAAAATAACAGAGAGGCAGCAAAGCCCCGCCAGCTCGGCTGGGCTGTACCAAACGGTGCCGGGTTTGGAGCGTTCGGTGCCCGGGGCTTTCTGACCTTGCGGAGGTTTCATTTCCAGCCTGAAATTTCCTCATTTCCAGAGAGGAACAAGCGCGAGCAGGGAGAGCCCTTTGCACCTTCTCACAGGGAGGAGACATCGCTCCCGAGGCAGCAAAACAGCGAGCGGGGAGGAGCGGGAGCTGGTATAAATAATCCTCCCCATCCTCGTGCTGGCCGGGCAGCGCGGCTGCAGCTTATCTCCTGGCCAGAGGCCACTTATCACCTCCCAGCCGCCGCTCTCCCGCTGCCAAGCCCGAAAGGGCTCCGGAGGGTGGTTTGTTCCTCTCCCTCCCCGGGGCTGCGGCGGGAGGGGAGATAAGGGAGAGGCATTTAGCAGCTCCAGGGCTCCGACGGTGCTCGGTGCTCCCTCAGCCCGCATGGCAAAGCAGATGCGAATGGCTTGGCAGCCCCGCTGCCCGGTTCTGGCCAGCTTGCCGGCTTGTTCCCAGGGATTTCAGGCCTAAAGGGTGGGAGAACTAGAGCTTTGGGTGGGAGTGAAGTGCTCAAAGTGGGGAGAGGAAAGGGATTGTGCATGGAGGGATGAGGACGGTTGAGCTGGAGCCCGTGTGTTTGGCTTCCGTCCCCCAGAACACCCCCTCAGCACATCAGGACAGGTCATTGCCCTCTGTCATAACACCCCTCAGTGCTTTCGAGAGCTCACTGGAGTGTTTATTTAATGTAGACATTCCCCAAGCAGTAAGGCTGTAGGAAGTGATGCTTGCATTGCACCTTTTCCAGGTTAAAATGTGGTCCTGTGTGAGAATTTCTTGATGGGGTTGTAGCAATGTGGGTGCTGGTAACGCTGCAGCAGGGCTGGGGTTGCCTCTCCTCCTCTTCCACTGCATCCATACAGCGTGGGATCCCACTCACCGGGAACACAGGTCCTTCCCCGCCACCGATAACCGAGCTCCTTCCTCTCCCCATCCCCAGCAACAGCAGTGCCGAATCCCTGGACCGGCTGTACCCTGCGGTGGGCTCCACCAAGCCACCCCGAAAGCGGACCACTAGCCAGTGCAAGTCTGAGCCACCCCTGCTGCGGACCAGCAAGAGGACTATCTACACAGCTGGCCGGCCACCGTGGTACAACGAGCATGGGACGCAGTCCAAAGAGGCCTTCGTGATAGGTAGGCAGAGGCAGCGCATGGCCGGGCTGTCCCACCTGTGTCTTCAGCTGGTGAAGGCTGGCACGGGCAGTGTCGGCGCTGTCTGCCCAGTGGCTCTCCAGATCTTGGGGGCATTCCTACCCCACAGCCTCCTTGGAAACTTGAGGTGGGCTCCAGACTCCAGCCTGTGAGCTGCTCAGCCTGGACAGGAGCAGGGAGCTTCCCCATGGTTAGTCCAGCGTTGACTGGGTGAGCCGTAGGATTGGGCAGAAGCTGAGAGTTTGCAGATGGGGGTGGTGGATTAGAGCAGGCACTGGGCAGACCACAATCTTTGCTGGTTGTTCCCTTAACTCTTGTTGCCTGGCTTGTCACGAGTTCCCAGGGATTTAGTCTAGGCAAGTTCTCATGCCAGCTCTCCCCTTGTTACACAACTGTCTAACGAAGGGTTTCCCAGCTTTTGCTGTGCACATTGCTGGCAGTTCCACTGTGTGCCACTTGACATTTTCAAAGATAATCTCTCTCTCGTAGCGCCTATCGATCCCCCTCTTTGGAGGTTCCTCCAACTTAATGCGACAGAGCAGGACCTGGGCTCTAGCCTGTGGTTGGAGAGGCAGACTGTGGGGTTGGTGGCTTCATCCCTTTTTCCCTGGCAGGCCTGGGAGGAGGCAGTGCCTCTGGGAAGACCACGGTGGCCACCATGATCATTGAGGCTCTTGATGTCCCTTGGGTGGTTCTGCTGTCCATGGACTCCTTCTACAAGGTGAGGCTTCGCATCGTCCTGGCCGGGCTCCTTGGGCTGCCGCAGCCCTTGGCATAACCCCCTGATGGGGAAACGCAGTGTGGGTTTAGCCACAGCCTCATGGTTTCCCCTTCAGATGGTGCTTGGGGCAGGGGGAGAGGTTGCTGGGCACGGCGGTGGGGAGGGAAGGCTGCCAGTGGGGATGGCCATGTGGACTAACCCCTCCTCTGTGGGCAGGTGTTGACCAAGCAGCAGCAGGAGCAGGCAGCCAGCAATGACTTCAACTTTGACCACCCCGATGCCTTCGACTTTGACCTCATCATCGCCACCCTGAAGAAGCTGAAGCAAGGCAAGAGCGTGAAAATCCCCATCTACGACTTCACCACCCACAGCCGGAAGAAGGAATGGGTACGGGACACTGAGGGGGGTGGGACGAGGTGGGGGGACTGCCAAGGCGGGAGAGGGGAGTGTCACTTGGACCCCTCCGGCCCCTGCTTTTTGCAGTCAGAGTTGTGCAGTCGCCCTCTGCTCTGTGGCTGGCTCAGGGCACATTTTTCGGGTGAGCCGTCGCAGTCACTAACAACCCAGAGAGTTTTTGCGGGATGGGGCATCTCTGAGCACATGTTCTGTGTCTAACCACACCATTTTGACTCCACAGAAAACCCTATATGGCGCCAATGTGATTATCTTTGAAGGCATCATGGCATTTGCGGACAAGGAGCTTCTGAAGGTGAGGAAGGGTTTAGAACCGGTTCTGGGAAAGCCTGAGAGGCGCAAGCCCCTTCTTCTGCAGCCTTATATCACAGCACAAAGAGAGTCCCAGGTGCCCTGGGGCTCCTGTGCACCACTGGACGAGACCCTGTCCTCCCACGATGCTTCAAAATCACCACTACAAACCAGCCCTCCACCCCATAGCCAGCTGGGGGAAGATGGTGGGAACCCGCTTTCTCCTGAGCGTCAGCAGCAGGGAGGTGACCTTCTCTTCCAGGTTACGCCGGCTGCTGCAGCACTTCACTGTGCAGGGGAAATAGGTCTCGACTCTTTCAGGGGAAGAGCTCCCGGCAGAGGTCAAGTGTTTCAGCAGGGACTTTGATCTCAGCCTTTCGTTCCCAGAAACTCAGAGCCAGGTCATGACCTGGTCCCTGGCAGTGGTGGTGTATGAATATGACTAGAAATAACCCACCTCCACGCTGCATGCCCCAGCTTGCACAGCCAGAAGCAAAGTCTGCCGTATTTCTACTGCGCAAAACCTGGCACTTCTCTAGTGGACTCATCCAGCACTTCAGGCTTTGCTGGGAATTTGTTGGATACATGATAAATGCTCTAGGAGGGAGTGAGCCATGCAGAAACTTAGCCAAACTCAGTCTAGAAAGTTTTCTTCCCTGCCAAGCGCGCGTTTGGGTTGCACATTCCTGGAGCAACGATGACCTCCAGTGGAGAGCTGGGTTAATCCCCCAGGAGTTTCCTCTGAGCGTTCCTACTCCTGACTCTGACAGTTAAGGGCAGCATCATGAGCTGACCTGCTGTGCTTGGCCCCCCTCCAGCATTTACGAGCCAGCGCTCCTGGGTTAAGCCTTTTGGTCTGTGTCATGGCCATCAACTTCTCTTGTCTCCTCCTCGTTCTTAAATAACAACCAGCCAAAGCTGGGGCTGCTTAGAAGCGGAGACAGGGTTTGGAGCAGGACAGGTCTCTGGGGGCATGAGAGCAAGGGGGAGGTGGCACCAAGGGGCTCGCTGCAGCGTCTGCACTGCCAGCCAGGTTCAAGTTCAGGGGCTGCAGTGGCAAAGCTCCCTCCAGGCTGGAGCAGAGCTGAGCTGAGCTCTGTTAAACCGGGGTAGTGCTGCGCAGAGAGCTCAGCCTGCTGGTTGTGGCTGGTGGAGAAGGTCAGTTTGACGTACACACCTAACCTGGTGGGGTTTGTTCCCTCCCCTCTCATTCCAGCTCCTCGATCTGAAGATATTTGTGGACACGGACTCGGACATCCGCTTGGTGCGTCGCCTGCGCAGGGACATCAGTGAGCGTGGCCGTGACATCGAGGGGGTCATCAAGCAGTACAATAAGTTTGTCAAGCCCGCCTTCGACCAGTACATCCAGCCCACCATGCGGCTGGCCGACATCGTCGTGCCCCGAGGTACCTGCCCAGGGCTGCTCCGAGCTGCCGCAAGGCTCAGTCCTGGGTGGGACACGAGAGACCCCATCCCTCTGTCCTCAGCTCTGCTGGCCAGTCCCACCGCCCTCCGGCTGGCGAGGACAGAAGAGTGGCTGTCCCATGCCAAAACAAAGGTCCCTCCAGCCGAGTGTCTCCCAAACACTGGCCAAAAGCATATTCCTAGGGGAAAGTCTGCACTTTTCCCTCACCCTGTCACCTGCCCTACTAGCTGCTGCAGCTTAGTGGTTTAAAAGCTAGAGGTGACTTCTAGATATTTGGTAATAGATTACTAAATAAGAATTTAATAATAGCAGGAGTGTCTCCTGCTGGATGATGCTTTGCTAGGGAAGGGGAAGCAGGGATACGGTGTTTTTGAACATTGCGGGGAGCTTAGGGAAGAAATGGGCATTGCTGGCACTGTGGTTCTGAGCAGGCTGTCTTGCTTTTGCTTCTGGTTCACTCCAGGGAGCGGAAACACGGTGGCTATTGACCTGATCGTTCAGCACGTCCACAGCCAGCTGGAAGAGGTAAGGGCTGCCCGGTCCCCCGGGTGTTAATGGTGGGGTCAGCCTTGCCTGCGCGGCGGTGGCATTGCAGGAAGCAGGGCTCTGGGTGCCAAGGTGGGAATGGCCCGGCTTCCCTCCGTGCTCCGGGCGTGTGAGCCGCAGGGCTGTCCCCGGGAAGTCCCCCCAGCCCCGCTCCCTCCGTTTCCGCGGAGGAGACTGCCTTGTCCCTCTGCTCTGGTTAGCACAGGGCTCCTCTGCAGGCTGTGGTCCAGCAGCAGCTTCTGTCCCTCCCTGGGAGACCAAGTCATCTGGGGACAAGCCAGCCGTCCTCCAGTGATCTGAGCGATGTGTCCCCCCTACCTGCAGCCCTCCCGGGGCCGGCATCGCCCCAAACCCTGCAATACTTCAACTCTCCGGCTCTGGCTTCTCCTCTTCACCCCCTTGCAGCCGCTGCTGCGCAGTCTTCCCAGTCAAGAGCCCACTTTTCCACTTCCGTGTTGGGTGCAACCCATGGGTTTCAAAACCCAAAGTCTTGTCACGTTTGAGGCCCAGCCTGAGCCCCGATCCAGGCACACGCTCCATCACTTCCCCATCACTGGGTTTAACGAGTCTTCTTCTGTGTGTCCTGGGCCAGTCCTGACCAGTGGTTTGAGCCTGGAACCCTTCCATCTAATGACCCGGTTGCGTGTTGCTGCTCCCTGAGCGGCACAGCCCCCTCCCGCCCCACAGCTGTGGTTTTGACCTTTTAAGTTGTGGAGATGCTCAGAGCGATGTCCTGGGAGGTGGAAGGAGCATGACCTGGAGATGGCTGTTCTTTAAAGCAAAGGGCTCAATTCCTGCAGGCCTTTTGGAGCTCCCAGAAGGCAGGAGCCGCTCGGCCCCTGGCTGTGAGCTGGCACACGATGGCGTTGTGCCACCCGTGCCCGCTCAGGACCGACGGCTCTGATGCAAAGGCGTGCTGGCAGGTTCCCCTTCCAGGAGCACCCAGTTCTCCGCAGGGCAGCAACTGGGGCTTTCTGACTGCCCGGATTTACAGCGCTAAGCTCTGGCAGGTCGGGAAGTTGGTTTCTAAACCAACAAGAGCAAGGATCAGAGCCCTGGCGTCGTCAGCGCCGGGCTGAGGAGGGCACGTGGCTGTGGGCGCAGGCCAGGAGGGGGGAAATAGCTGTTTCTCCCAGCCCCTGGGATCTGGCCAGGGAATCTCGTGGCTGGATGCTGCGGCGAGCAAACGTGGCAGCTTCTCTGCTGTGAGCTCGGCGAGGGGTTGGCTTGCCGGCGGGGGGGGGCTTTCATTTATTTACCTGGGGAGGGGAAGAGAGGGGGAAAGGCTACATGTGAATGCAGGAAAATATTTCCTATTTTTCCTTTTCTTTTATCTTGAAACGACCCTGGTGTTGACAATGCTTAATACCGGTTGCATTGTGTCTTTGTGTTGCTGCCGCAGCGTGAACTCAGTGTCAGGTAAGAGCCCCTAACTCTGTCCTGTCTGTGCAGCCCGAGGCATTTCCAATGCCAGGCATTGCTTGGCCCTAACCCCGACCTGCAGTCGAGACCAACAGCTCGGGTAACAGACAGCCTCGTCGCGCTCGAAGCTGACAAAAGGCCACCTTGTCCTTGGCTTTGGGACAGGGCTGTTCCCAGGGATGGACTCGTCCAGCTTGAGTGCAGAAGCTGGGGCAGGGCCAGGTTTGTTAGCTGGGGACCAACCCCCCCCCCATCTCTGCAAGAGGCTTTGTGTCCTGGCATTCTCTTTTATTTCCCTTCATCCTTAAAATTGTTCAGAACCACTCTCCATCCCTGATGATTAAACATCATTAAACATCAATTATGAAATGAAACAAAGCGGCTCAAGGGTGGTGGGAGCCCTGGGTCCCTTGCTGCCACAGAGGCTCTCAGCCGCGAGCCTGATGGCACCCGGGAGGAGCGCAGCAGCTTCGGCGTGGCGAGAGGTACCCGCATCCCTGCAGTACCTAAAGCAACGATTTGGGGACTAAGAAAATACTTATGCCCTAATCCAGCAGGATTTCTAATTTCTCAGTATCTGCAGGTGGATGCTATAAAGTAGACATTGACTTACTTAACCTCTTCAGCGTGTGGATCCAGATGGGACTTTAGCTCTCTTGCTTCCATTAAGCAGCCAGCTAAGTTTCCAGGTATTTTTGTAGGAAGCAGAGGGGATGCATTACTATAAATGGGTTTCCATTTAGATCTCCATCACTGCATGGAGACACTTAGCTCAAGTAACCCTAAAATTTACATTTGGCACACAACAAGCTTTTAAAATACCTAAGATAAACAGGAAAAAGACTCTGCTTTACTTATTTCTGCTTAAGCCATTCATTTCCTAGACTAGGCAGCTGGATGTTTTATTTTATTTCTGTTTGCTTGTTTAACACCATGGGGCCTGACATTTCCATACAGACAGCGTAAGCGTCCCTGTGTGTCTGGAGGTCCAGGTGGGAAGGTGCTCTTTAGCGTGGAGAGAAGTCTGTTGCTTTAAAAAATTGCAGGAATAACATTAGAGAGTAGAGTAATGCGTGCGTGTATGTATATTTGTATATATGCCCATGTGTATGTGTGTGTATATATATATACACACACATACAAAATTTCCTTTCTCTCCAGTGATTCTCCTCTTTAATCAAAGTGGCACTCAGTACGGGTGATCTTTTTGTGCACCTTAAACATCAGGTATTTAATAATATGTCAAGGAAGTATTAGTACAAGTTTGGAAAGGTAACTCTGACCTCCAGAAATAACTCTGTGATAACCACAGCCACAGACATTTATATGTTCTGTTTGAGGCTGGTGGTTTCCATTTATGCCTTCGCCAGAAAGTCTGGAAAAAATTTCCTGCCAAAAAAATCTGTTTACCCTCCTGGAGTCCCAGTGCTTTTGCTGCTGCTGCGGTTTTCCCGTCAGCTCCTCTGCGGCTCTGTGCTCACAAGAGGAGCGAGGTGGATGGGGAGATGCCTGTCGAGTGAGATGCGCTCGGCAAATATGGGGCTTTTCATCTCAAACAATTCCCTGTCCTCCTGTCTTGAATGGCTTCATCTAAATGTCACGGTTGTTGTTCTGATGTCACCGCCTTTTGGTGGCCGTGGGGACACAGCGAGGCCTTTGTAGCTGGTAGAATAAAACCTGGATGCTTAGATCTGGCCCCAGTCCGAGGTGCTTCTCTGGTCCTTGTGCTCTAGGCTGGCCCTGGGCTGCCTCTCCTGACCCCGAGGGTGGCTGGCACGGGCAGGGAGTGCCTCTCCCCGCCTCTCAGCTGATCGAGTGGGTGAATTCTGAGGAGTTTAAAGAAAGCGGTGCCATTCCCTGGACCTCCAAGCCTTTTTTTCCTCCTGTAACTGCTGGCTGCTGAGGAGCATCGTTGCCTTCCTCTGTATTCCCTCAGAGCACAGGTCAGACCTTAGCGTCCTTTGCAGTTGGGGTATTTCTTATCCAGCTTCCCACATGTTTAACTCTGCACGTGTTGGAGATGTAATTACGTACAGGTGCTTCCTTTCCACCCATGCCCAGGTGAGTAATTCTTCCTGGAGCCCAGCAGCAGGAGCCGGACGCGGCGCTCTCAGCCAAGCCTGGTTTCCGTCCCTTCTGCCAGGCTATTTCAGCAACCAGCCCCGCTCTCGGAGCCGGTGCTCTTTTCAGCTGATTCCCCTCGCCAATCAGTATTCCCCACCCCCAAGGTCTCGATCAGCTTGGCATGCCCTTTGCCAATTGTGTCTTTAAATACCAACCCGTAGCGCAGTTTAATAGCCCTTGTTTGAAATGTCAGCCGTGAAAGCCAGCCGCTGTACGTGTTTGAAATGCCTTGACTGCATTAGCTCCTTTGTAGCTGGATGTCTCTTGTCTGCTTCCTGCTTGATAGCATGCTCAACAAAGAGCTGAGGATGCTCCCTGAAGCCTTCCTGAGAGATGGTCACCCCTTTCTCTCTCTTTTTCTTTCTTTCTTCTTCTTTTTTCTTCTTTTTCTTTATTCTTTCAAAGCTTTTGTTCTGGTGGGGGGGGGAATAAGTTTGCAAAGTGAGACGTTTTCTTGACATGCTGCCCGTCTGCATTTTCCGTCGCGGTCCTGCCTGGCAGGGGGAGGGACAGGAAGCATTGCTCTCACCGACAGGCTGCCTGCGGGTCCTGGGGGCAGAGACCCGCTCCCTCCGTCCCTCCCGGCAGGGCTGGGCAAGGGCTGTCACCGCCGGTGACACGGCTGTAGCGGGGCGGCTACCGGAGAGGCTGAGCTCTTCCCTTTGCCACAACCTGCAGCCCCTCTCCAAGGGATGGCGATCCCAGGGCAGGTCCCGGTCAGCTCGGGGGAAGGAAGGTCTTCCCGGCGGGCGGTGATGTTCAGCTCAGAGCTGGGTTTCTCCACGTGTTCCCAGTACTCTCAGCTTTGCAGGGTCTCCAAGGCTTGAGCAGATCCTCTCTCCAGTGTGGCAGGAGACGGGCACGCCTTTGAGCCCACAAGCAGTTAGCCTGGGTGCGGTGTAGGTTGATGAAGGTTTTGAAAGCTTGGCCTTGAGCGCCTGCGCTTGCTCTGGGATTGCAGCGGAGCCCCGGGCGAGGGCTGGGCATTTCCTTCCGGCCTCTGAGAGCTGTTGCTGGTGTTGCGGTGTGGTACCGCTTGGGACAGAGGTGTGACAGTGTCCCTGCCGTGACTCCAGGGTGGTGAGAGCGGATGGAACTTTCCCCCCGTGGAGCCAGGAGTGGAGCTGGTGCCATGAAGAGCATGAACTGACGTGACTTGGTCACCAAGGGAGGAGCACTGGGGTCTTTATGGCGATGGCCCAGGGACGGAGCAGATCCAAGAGCCATAGATAAATTAGGGCTTTTTTTTCCCCCCTTTGACTAATGACGGTGCTTTTTCCTTTGTTTCATGTCTTGTTTGTCCCTCTCCCCTTAAACTCTCGTGTTTCCTGTCTTGTCTCCCCTGAACATCCCTCCCACCTGGTGACCAGAGGAAGCTGCGCTGGGATATGTGAGGAGACAAACGCTAACGGCAGTGTTTGGGTTGTGACACTAATGCCGGGGAATGGGGACGAGGGCTGTGCAGTGTGAGCCGCGTTACTAACCCAGACAGCTCACGGGGTCCTGCTTTGCTGGGGCTGTGCAGGGCAAACCAGGATGGGGGGACTGGAGAGACCATCTTTATCCCATTCCCAAAAACGGGACCTGCCGCTGTCTCCCCAGAAAGCGCCGTGGGGACCTCCACAGCACTGAGCAGCTTCCCTGGGCTGTCAGGGACATGAGCCCGAGCAGGGTTGCATCCAGACCTCCCCGTCCCCACACTGAGCACCAGCCCCTGCGCAGGAAGGTGCGGAAAGCTCGGTGACAAAACGCTGACAGCGTTTCCCCAGGGGCTGTTGACAGCTCGGGGTGCAGGGGAGGTGTTCCCAGGCACGCAGGGCTGCTCTTGGGGGTAGCAGAGCTCGCTGGCATCTGTGGCAGGGAGCAGGAGCTGGGCCACACCGCATCTCACCTGCAGCACCACAGAGACCAGGGCGGGAGAGGGGCTGGCCATCCCGCTGGCCTGGCGGGATGCTGTGGCATGGAGCTGGCAGTGATGGAGGGGAGAGGTGCCCGTGGCAAGCTCAGACCTGTGCCCCTGGGTGGGCCGTGGTGGGTAGGAGACAGCCCTGTGGGCTACGACCCCGATGGCTCCTCTGGTTTGGGCGACAGTGGCTTGTCACCTTAGCAAACCCAGCTGGGGCCATGAGTTGGCGTGTGGCTCTGCACTGGGGGGCTGGTCTCTGTCCCCCTAGAAGCAGGCAAGCAGGCAGCCCCTCTGCAGGCACCCGCGTCCGCCGAAGACAGGGCTCAGGTCCTCACCCGCCGTGCGGGTTTGCATCCCCAGGGCCAGGAGAGGTTCAGGCAGGGCTGGATGGCAACCGTGCCCCCAGAATCTGTCCCCGGGCCAGGTCTGGCAGGAGGAAGGAGGGAGGGCTGCGGGGACAGAGCTGCTGGGTGCTGCCAGCAGCACAGCCCTGGCGTGGGAGCATCTCCGAAGGCAGCTAACCCGCGTTGCCGTGACTAACAAGAGTGAGCTCGCTTCACTGACGGCAGGTCCGGGGCCTTGAGGGCTGCTTGTCCCAAACCGGCGGTGGGGTCTGTGGGCAGCGGGAGCACGCTGGGCTTGGCCACAACCCAGCCGGGCTCTGCCGGCAGCGGGCAAGCCTGCAATGGGACCACAGCCTGTCCCACACACTCTGCACAGCCATGAGCTGTCTCGGCTCTCGGGAGCATTCCCTGCTTAGGGGTCTTTGCTGCTACGCAGGACCAGAGCTAGCAAAAGCAAAAAGGAGCCCTTAAGTACCCACAGGCCTTGGGAATGTCTCGTTTGGTGTTGGTCGGCCAAGACCAGGAGATGGCTATGTGGATGGAGGCCTCAGGTCATCTAGCTCTGCCCTCCTCCATTCCTACCCAGTCATCTTCTCTGTCTTCTTCTCCGCTTGTGTGCCGCTGCGTGTGCGTGCATTTAATCCAGGTTTCTGCTTGATTTGAAATCTTAATCATCTGGTGCTTTCGTTTGTTTGCTCTCTTCTCCTCCTCCCCAACATCTCTCTGACCGACATGCAGCTGCTGGCACGTGTGTGATCTGACGCGTGGCTTTCGGACCCCAGCCCTCCTCCCAGACAAAGTCGCTTGTCCATCCTGCCCAGCCTTGTGGAAGCCAAATAGATGTGACCTTCATCTCATTACTGCCGCTCTCAAAGAGAGAGGTGACTAATGGGGCTCCATTGTGTGCTTCCCCATGAATGGTGTTCCCTTGATCCAAGAATAGCTCCCAACCCTATTAGTTATGTGGAGATGAGTCACACAAAGCCAGTCCTGTCCAGCCGTAAAGTCTTGAAGCTGTTCCCAATTTGGTGTCGATCTGACTATCCTTGAATGGGCCAGGCACCCTCTGAAATGGTCTCGTTGCAGCCTGGGTCCGCATTGAGCCGTGTGCCAGTGCCACAGGCCTGGCTGCCTGTCCTGTTCCTGGTGACATCTGGCACTTACAGGACAGAGACAACCACAACAGCTCCTCCTCACCCCGTGAGTTCAGGATCCACCACCAGATAAGACTCCCGTGCAGGAGAAGGGTTTGAATTTATTTTCCACTTGCTTCCCAACCAGTGGAAACCAAGATGGGCCAACCATGGGTCAGCTGCCCAGGAGGAAGGGCTGGCCCTTGGGCTGCGAGGTCACCCGGCCCTGTTCGTGGGAGCAGGTCCCTTTGCCATCACGGGGGCCCAGGCAGAGCTCAGCTGGATGGCCTCCGTGTGCATTTTCAGGGAGAGATGACATCTGGGAGAATGGCTCCGGCCGTGTGCTGTGCACCAGCCCTCGGGCAGCCTTGCCCAGAGACCTTCTGACCGTGTGTTTGGTTTTCAGGGCCGCCCTGGCCTCTGCCCACCAGTGCCACCCCCTTCCTCAGACCCTCAGTGTGCTGAAGAGCACCCCTCAGGTGAGGGGCATGCACACCATCATCAGGTAAAGCCTCCACCACTGTCGTCTCCTGGGATGGGATGGGGCTTGGCTGCCGGCTGGGGTGGGCTCAGTTTGTTTTGGACTCCCAAATCCCACTTGTGCCCCATCCTCATGACTTGGGGACATGGGACAGGATAGATGGTGGTGGGCCTTGGGTACAGGAGCTGTGAGTGCTCCATGGTCTTGCCAACAATTTTTCTGCCTTTTACCTTAAAACTGCCTCTGCAATTCCAGGCTCAGCCGGTGGAGCCCATGCAAACAAAACGCTGGCAGCCAGACAGGGGCAGGGGCTGCCCTCTTCCACGCAGCCTCTGACCCCTGTCAGCATCTCCTGGGGCACATTTTGGTCTTATATTGCCTTTGCCTCCCCTCTAGAAACAAGGAGACCAGCAGAGATGAGTTCATTTTCTACTCCAAGAGGCTGATGCGGTTGCTGATTGAGCACGCGCTCTCCTTGCTCCCATTCCAGGTGGGTTCGGGGGTGTAGCTGGGAGGGTGGGCAGCAGGCGCTGTGTTTCCTCTCCGGTTCCTAACCCATAACTGCCAGGGAGCCGGCACAGTCCTGGTGATGCTCCTCCAGCCTTCCCCATGTATCAGTGCCTTCCTTCTAGGTTAAAAAGGGGCAAGACTGCCCTAGACCATGGGGCAATGGTGTGGCCCTGGGTGACAACTCTTTGTCCAACCTCAGTTTCCAAGGGGCCAGACCAGCCCACAGCTGGGTACCAGGGCTCCTCTGAGAGTCACATCAGAGCCCTTGGTAACGTTTCTCATGTGGTTTTTGTAGAGTTGCACAGTCCAGACCCCTCAGGGACAGGACTACGAAGGGAGGACATACAGCGGAAAGCAAGTAAGTGGATGCAAAAGGTGCTATTCAGCCCTGCCCCATGGGTCTCCATCCCTGTGGATGCAGGGGAAGGACACCCCTGCCTTCTAAGGGCTTCCACCAGGCCTGGGTTTGGCACCTGCTGTCATGAGTACGATACCCTGTATGGTCAGGACAGGCGGCAGGTCAGTGGGTGGCCAGGGCAGCCATCAGCAATGTCACCGTGCTGCTGTTGCCCTCCCATTGCGGGAGGCAGCCTGAACTGGGAGCAGCACAGCCCTCTCCTGGAAGGGATGTGCTTTGGGGTTGCCCATTAGAGTCCCCAGTTGTTGAGGCCCAATGCCGTATTGGGGTGGCGTGCCCCTCCTGCACCGCGCTTCCCCGTTCACCCTCGCTGCGTGCTGCAGATCACCGGGGTGTCCATCCTGCGGGCGGGCGAGACCATGGAGCCAGCGCTGCGAGCGGTATGCAAGGACGTCCGCATCGGGACCATCCTCATCCAGACCAACTGCAACACGGGCGAGCCGGAGGTAAAACCCGGGGCCCTGGGCTGCCGAAGGCACGTCTTGGCATTAGCCTGCATGCAGGGGGTGACTCGGGTATTTCCTGAGAGCTCTTCAGCGATCCGAGAGTTGGTCTCGGCGGGGGGCGAGCGCTCAGAAAGCAAGTGCTTTGAAAGCTTCTGAAGTGGGCTTTGCCAGCATGTTTGTGCACGCAGGGGCTGGTTTGCTGTCCAAGTGTTTGCACCGGTGCCTGGCTGCAAGCTGACAGCTGGGGTCCCAGAGCTAGAGATGCATGAAAGATCCTTCACCTCGCTGAGAGGAGGGCTCAGGTTGCTCTGTTCGCCTTGAGCCTGCAGCCTCTAAGCTGATCTCTCTTCCCCCTGCCCAGCTCCACTATCTGCGGCTGCCGAAGGACATCAGCGAAGACCACGTCATCCTGATGGACTGCACGGTCTCCACGGGCGCAGCAGCCATGATGGCCGTGCGGGTGCTGCTGGTACGGAGGATGTCGGGCACGCTGCAGAGGGCGGGTGGTTCACCCCCAAATAACGTGCAAAACACCAGCCGCAGCCATGCTGAGGGGCTTTGCGCTGAAATTGTCTCTTCCTTGTGAAGAGGAGGGTGTCGTGGGATCCGGCACAAGATGGGGTGACTCTGTGACCAGGCGTTGACAAAGTCACTCCTTCCTTGGGTAGTAATATCCTGGGTTTAGTTGGTTTCTTGGTGCTGTGCCCAGTAACGCCAGCTGGTCGCAAAGAGGGGAGGAGAGAAAGTGGCCCCAAGAAGGCCCTTGAGTGCGTAGAGCGCTGCTCCCTGGAGGCATGGGCCATCACATACTTTAGATACCCTTTCTCCTGCTCCTCAGCCCATGCATCTCCAAGCTGTCTCTGTGCCTTTCCTGTAGGATCATGATGTCCCAGAAGACAAGATCTTCCTCCTCTCCCTGCTTATGGCAGAGATGGGTGTCCACTCAGTCGCCTATGCTTTCCCCCGGGTGAAGATCATCACCACAGCTGTGGACAAGAAGGTGAACGACCTTTTCCGGATAATCCCCGGCATCGGTGAGTATCTGGGTAGGGATGAGCTGTTGCAGGGGAATTTTCAGTGCTTCTGGCCCACTCACCAGAGGAGGTGAAGCGCTGGTTGTCAGCAGCAGCTTAGGTCTGGCTTTATTTCACCCGGGGACCCATTGCCTGTCCTGGGTCCTGCTGCCACGTGGGTGTTGGGATCAACATGCACGCTCTGCGAGCTGTCAGGCAGCCGTAACCTTGTTGGCAGAAGGAGCCATTCCACGTGCTGTGACCCTCCTCCAGCCCCAGATGGAGAAGCTGGGCTGGGACATCTGGAGCAGACCTGTGCCCACCTCATTGCCTAAACTGTCACCTTAAACAAGCTCATCCAAAACAAGCTCGCTCCGTTCTTCTGTCCTCACCTCTGCTGTGCCAGGAAACACCCCTGCCACCGGCTGCTAAAACAGCCTCCAGCCTGCTCCAGTTTTGCTGCTACACGAGTTTTAGAGTGGTTCAAGCTGTTGGATCAACCTGCTTTCCTTTCCTTGCGGGTGGGACGAGAGCAGGCTGGAGGAAGGGTCCCAGGGCTCCCTGCAGAGCTGCACCAGGACTGCGTCTCTCTCTTTCTCCCCGCAGGGAACTTTGGTGATCGGTACTTCGGGACGGACGCTCCTCCTGACTGGAGCGACGATGAAGATGCTCTTAGCACTTAGCTGGATGTGGAGATGCCACTGGCGCCAGGCAGCTTCAGCACCGCACCTTAACCCCTTCTGTCCATTGCAGAGATTTCTCCTTCCTCCTCACCAAGCATAGATATTTTTTTCAAATCTTACATTGGAGATCTAGGGCATATTTTTTCAAAGAAACATAAATCCTAGTTTGACTTTGTGGACAGTCGCGTGTCCCAGCATAGAGCGGAGTTAATTTATTTTAATTTAAATATTTGCCTATATAACTTATTGGAGATATTTTATAAAGAAAAATAATAAATTTTTTCTCTGGTTTTCTTGAATGGAGTCATTCTTTGTTACACCCCAGGGGTGCCCAGAAGGATTTGCAACCCTTTGGGACTGTTGCCCTGGGAGAGGACGTGCTGTGAGCGGTGGCAGAAGGTCGAGACCCTGCTGTTGAGGAGCAGGATGACCCTGCAGCCGTGGAGCAGTTCTTATGTCTCTCTGTGTGTGTCAGTTGTTGTTTCTCTTCGGTGAATGCTGAAGCTTCTACACCCCAGGGAGAGCCTGTCCTACGGGACGCACTCACTCTGTCCGGTGCTACTGAGCCATCACCTCACAGGCGCTGGTGGGGACAGAGAGCACCCTGTGGCCTCTCTGCAAGGCCTCCCCATCTCACAGCCAGATCTCCTGCCTGCAGCAGGGCTGTGAGCAGGAGGAAAACCCGGCACTCCAATTCCCCAGCGCCCTCCTCTTCCTGCCTTGCGCCTGGGAGGAACTACCATGCTCTAGACCCAGGTGAAGGGTTGGTACCAGAGGAGGGGCAGGTCTTCATGTCTGCACAGAAGCTCAAGTTCATCTCAGATCACAGCAGGCTTCAGCTTAAGAAGCACCAAGTCCCTGTTTCAGTTCAGCAGCCGAAGTGAAACACAGCTCGCCCGAACACCAGCGTGCTCTTGCTGAATCGGAGCTGCTCACGACGTGGCGAGGAGCAGGTCTCGTAACGGTCTCCAGGAAGCTGTTAGCAGGCCAGAGTAACCTCAGCGGAAGAGGGGCCGGCCAGACCCACGAGGCAGATTTAGTCAGAGGAGGCTGTAACCCCTGTGGCTGAACACAGAGTATTTTCCTTTCCTGTGTGATTCAAAGTACCAATGCAACATCCTTGTGCTGGAGATAAATGGGCCAAGAGGAGCAAACCCACCCCTTGGCTGGGCATCCCTGGCTCGGAGCCGGCTCCTGAGGGGTTAGGACAGGCAGGCACTGCCGGCAGCAAGGAGAGCAGGGGCCGGGAGGGGGCTGTTCTGCCAGGCTCTTGTCAAAATGGAGAGTCGCCTGGTGATAACTCAGTGTGGGCTCAGGTGTGATGAGCCCAAAATAACTGCCACCACTCTGTGGCATGTTGTATAAATTCTCGGCTAAATTTAAAAGAAAACACATGCCCGAGTTCCTGCAAGCACTCGGCGAAAGCATGAGCCCTCGGCTTGAAAGCCACACTCAGAGCCAGCACTGACACTTGATTAGTGTCTGCTAAAAATAGCTCCTTGCGTAGGTGGAAGGAGAGCTCATAAGCACAAACACAGGAGGATAGGCAGACACAGGGTTTTTTGGCTGGGGCACCAGGTGAGCAGTGGTGGGACAAGGGACAGCAGCATCACCAGGTCCGTGCAGGAGCGTGTCTGCACCCAGAGTCCTTCCTTTGGGCTGCAACCATCAGTGCAGGAGCTCAGTGCTGGAGAAGCCCATTATCTTCTTTCTAGACCATGCTGAACCCCATGAATGAATGCCACCATCATTCTTCATGCATAAAGTTCCAGCAGACCTTGTTTGAACAGTGCCCTTGGCCTCCTCGAGGGAGACAGAACCATGTGTGGATCTCAAGCAGGGTTTGCCCCCAGGGTCCATCATAGGGGTGAAGATCCCACAACACTTCCTTGGGCGGGACGAGGGGGTAAATCACTTCTTCTCTCCCAGCATCCTTCTTCCTAATCCACACACCCAGACTCCTTCAAAGATGAAGGATGCAGCCTCTCTGTGCCCTTGATAACAGCCCTTGATGGGTAACATGTAGGAAGTAGCCCAGGGAGGCATGTGGATGGAGAAGAACTGGGCACAATGGAGCTGTGACCCACCGTGTAGAGCATCAGAGGGTGTCCTGCACCTGTGGACCATCCCATGTCCCCGATGAGCCTGTGAGGGGCATAGACAGCAGCTGTGGGATACTCAGCCATGGGAGGGGAAGACAAAAATTGGGGTGTGAACCGTGTGGGGAAGAAGAGGCATCACCAAAGCCTCAGACCGCCACGTCTTGTTTTGCAGCACTTCCAGGCTGCTGAATGCCACCCACGCACCCAGGCAGTCCCCAGCACCCATGGCCGGTGGCTGGCACACCCATGATGGCACAGCAGAGCATGGTGTGGCCCCCCCCTTGCCACTACATTAAGGTCCAGGTGACCCACACCCTGTCCCATGGGCATGGCCACAGGGACCACACAGCTCAAAGATCTCCAGGACCTTCTTCCACGCCGGGAGCACCTTAAGTTCTCCCAGTGTGGAGGAAGATCCTGGAGACCTCTGCATCCAGGGCGATTCTTGCTTTTAACCCAGTATTTCCATAATTTTCCTCAGAACATCTGCATTTTTCCTCAGCAGGTCCACGTTTTTCCTCAGATCCACATTTTTCCTCAGCAGATCTGCGTATTTCCCCAGTAGATCCCTATTTTGCCTCAAAAGATTTGCACTTTCCCTTAGCAGATCTACATTTTTCCTCAGATCTGCACTTTACCTCAGTAGATCCACATTTTCCCCCAGCAGATCCGCATTTTCCCTCAGCACATCCACATTCCACCCCGGCAAACCCAGATTTTGCCACCGCACAGCCATATTTTGCCTCAGCAAACCAGCCGTGCGCCCACACCAACGCTTCCCCCAGGGCGGGCTGCTCCCGCCACTTGAAAACATGGCGCCTTCCCCTCCCTTCCTTCTCTGCGCCCTGCTTGAGGTGGCGATGGCGAGTTTAGCAGCAAATGCTGTGTCTGGTGGCCCCGACCCCAGGTGGCCTCGCCACTGCCGCCATTGCCCTCATCCCCGGGCCACGGCGCCATCTTGGATCCCCTCAGCCATGGTCTGGAGGGTCCGCCAAGGCCCCTCTCCCCCACCCCGTCATTATCAGCGCTACAAGATTGAATTTCTTTTATTTGCGACAAGCTGCCGGCAGCAAACACGCCAGGTCGGAAACACTGTGTGGGAGGCGGGCGGCTCCCCTCCCTGCCTCTGCCTCTCTGCCCTCCCGGCCGGGAGGCAGGCGTGCTCCCCAGCGCCGGCCATGCTGGCCGCTCGCAGGCTGGGGCGGTGAGAGCGAGAACAAAAAATAAAACACTCTTTTTTTTGCCATGATATCAATCTAAGGCTCTCTTAGACAGCCCCGGTCATGAGGCTGCACCAGAGCGGGTTGACCGCTGCTGCAGCGCCACTCTCCTCCCCAGCCCAAAAAGCCCCGTGGCGATTACGCCATTTTCTTGTAAGTGGAAAAAAGAGTGAACGTGGTGGTTTGTTGAGCCGTGGCATGGTGCGGGGCTGCCACAGCCGAGCGCTGCGCTCCCCAGACCCTCCAGCTCCATCTTGCCGCCTCTATTGATCAGCCTGGCCACGAGGATACGGGGACATCTTGCAGGACAGCCACCCTTGGGGCAGCCACAGTGTCCCCCCGAAACGTGGGGGTGCTGGAGAAAGTGGGGAGAAAAACAAACAAACAAACAAACAAACAAAAAAAATCCCTTTTTTCTCATCACACACACAGGCAGTGCCGCACTTCCCGCTCTCCCATTGAAGTAGCCAAAAAGACTCCCAAAGGCATTTGATTTATGGCTATCGTGACGTGCCCACGGGCTCGGCCCCACCATAGTCGGGGTCCCACCCCACCGCCCCAGGACCCCCGGTCTCGGCAGCACCTTCAGACCCAGCACCAGGACGGGCTTTGCCTGACTTGCCCGGCATCCGGAGCAACCCAAACCGCAGCTGATCTGACCAGCAGCAGAGGCTCTCGAACACCATCCTCTCATCACTAAAAATAGACCAGAGCGGTTAAAAAAGAAAACAGAAAAAAAAAAAAACCAACCCAGAGAACAATATCTGTTTGGCCATCAAAGAGAAAAAACACTCATTTCGAGGCAGGAGCACCTGAGAGGAGAACTTTCGGGTTGTATTTTCTCTTTCTGCAGCAGATGGGCTTGGTTTTCCTTTGAAATAGATGAAATATCTCATTGCCACCAGCCCAAGGTAACTGCCTGAGGCATCTCCAGGGCTGGTGGCCACCCCGTCCGTGGGCTTGGTGGGGCTGGAAAGCGACCCAGTGATCAATCAGGTCAGAACAAACGACTCATTTTCCTTTCGAGCTTGCTACCCGCTTGTTTCCCATTTGTACAGAAAGAGACAGAAATTGTGGGCTGAAACTTGCAGGCTCGCCCCCCCCCCCCCCCCCGCACGGTNNNGCTGTTCGCCCCCCCCCCCCCCCCCGGCTCATCTGAGAACTTGACAATTCATGGCAGGAGTGGGCTGCGCTGACGACTGCGAGCAGCAACCTGGCTGCTTACCTCGCTGGACCTGGCAGCTCCATCCCACAGCTCTGCAGGGTACGATCTTGGCCAATTGTTAAAAAACATAAAAATAAAAATGCTTAATTTCTGGGTATTATAAATGAGGAAATTTGTTGCAAAAAAACCGCTGGCGGGGTTTGCATTCAAAACACAGCTCTGCTAACAGAGGCGGTTTTGCAGAAGCGGGTATCAAAACATCAATGGAAAATGGGGTATTTTTAAGCTGTTGTATGAGGAGGATTAGAGGCGGCGATCAGACAATACATCCGACACGCTATGCACTAAGGTGTTTACCTGGTGCCACTGGAAACTTTTTCACCAACACCTTAAGTTACATTCACACCGTCTCTTGCTGAAAGCAATCCTTGGTCAAGCTCACTCACCACAGAGACATTTATAAAAAATCAAAGACGTTTAAAAGACTTTATTCAACCTCAACGAATGTACGCTGAAGATTCATTTCACCCCGTTAGCCCACAGACTGAATAATGGCAACAAGAAGAGAAAGGGTTGGGAAAGAGTTCAATAAAAAGATTCAAAGCACCTGGGGTCCACCGCAGCGTCCGCAGCTCAAGCTTCCAGAATTTGGGATTTTAAGGGTGCGGCACTTTGGGAAGCTCCTCCCTGTTTTGGGAATGCTTCTCAAGCCCCGTGGATACAGATGTCTCAGTGGTGTTCAGAGCAGCGTGCGATTGCCCTGCTGCTCTCGCTGGCCTTGTGCGGGAGGAGAGCAATACCTGCTGACTGAAGTGCTCGGTGACAAATTTCTGCCGTGGCCAAGCCACCACGGTGGTACTGCCCGGGCCGCTGGCGTGGGGCTGCTCCCCACATCGCACATCTTGGGGGGGGCTGCCCACAGGGGGCTGGGGATGCAGGAGTTTGATTAACGGCCATCGCAGAGCTTTGCACGCACACATTTGGTAGCTTTTAGCAGCCGGTCCAAGCTCATCTGGCTTTCTTTCCTAAGCTCTATCCCTAGTGTTTTATACTGTTCGTTAGCCAGTAAAATTACAATACGCCTTGAAACTCGGTGGAATGTCCGTGAACAGCGGCACCAAGGACTTCAGGAGTTTTTCAGATGCTGTTTCATTTCCCAGCGCCCAGCAAATACGTTTGCGAAATTGTGCTTTTTCCTCTATCTTCCCTGCTGCCACAATTGTTTTAACATTAATTAATGGGAAATAATATTTTTGTATTACCGATAAGCTGCAGAGTCAGGTACAAAAGCAGCCGCGTGCTTGAACGCTGTAGCTGGATGATGACTATTGAGAGAGTCACATTATTTAACTGACCGTCATTTTTTCTCTGTGGTGCCCCAAGCTGTGCTGGGGAAGGGGAGGTTTAGCGTGGAGCACCCATGGGTGCAGGCTGCAGACGTGGGGGTCCCGTAGCAGGTTGGCTCATGCCAAGGGCACAGGTCCCTGCCATGCCGGGATCTGCCGTGCATCCCACCGCTGCCGAATTCGACAGGGAGATAGCTGTGCTCTGGGAAAAGCACCGGCATTCAAATATGGGCGGCCAGGGCAGAGGAAGAAATCTTGGATCCCGAGTATTCCTTCTCTGCTTTTAATAAGCTGAAAGAAAAAAGCAAAGAACATGCAAGTGTCCCCCTCCCTTCCTTTCTCATGCAAACAATATCTGCAATAAGCGAAAAGAGGGGTTTGAACAGCGCAGCCTTTCCAAGCAGCTCGCTGAGCCACGCTAACGAGTTCGTTACGGGTACCACTCAGCCCCTGAGCGGCCCGGGCTGGGGTAACCCCCTCTGACACGAATGGGGAGGAAAACAAAAGCCCCAAAATGAAATCATGGAGGGAAGGAGAGGGGCTCAGAGCCTCCCTGTTGGGTGGAGTCCCCACGGGGGCTGCAGGCGAGCCCGGGCAGGGGCGAGATGGAGACGTCCACTTGCTACAGCAGGACCCTGAGCTGCTGCACCGGGGAGCTGCTCCGACACCAGGACCTCCGCTCTGAGCCATGTTTGACGGATGTCACTCAGTTGGCTGAATATACCCCCCAAACGGCCGGCACCGAGCACTGGTGCTGGTCCTGTGGCGTTTCCTGCGCTCATGGCTGCCTTTGCTGGTGCAGAGGGACACGCACGCTGCGTGCTGCAGCTGAGGAGGTTTTGTAGCCGGTTCCCACCACAGGGATCCCATGCAGATGCGTATGCCAGGGCCACAGCGAACTCCTGGTGTTGCAGCTTTGCCCAGGGATAACGCGGTGTTTACACACACAGAGCTCGGGCAGAGCTGGGCTGCAGCTCCACAACCCCTCTGCCACCGCGCGGGGTCTCCTGGAAAGAGACACTGAGGAAGCAATGGCCCGTCCAAGGCAGCAAACCAAACACAGGTCCTGCAGCCTCCCTCCACCGTTACCACCACTCACCAGCTCAGCCCCATTTCGGCTCGGAAAGCAGCACACAGGGTGTTTTACAGTCTCTGAAGCAGGGCCCAGCACAGAGCTGGGGTAAGACAGGGGCAGCACTGGTGGGGCTGAGGGAGAAATACAGACCAGGAGCTGTCGGAGGCTCTGCAACGGCGGATGGAAGTCGCCGTTTGCAGAGGCGGCATGGAGGACAGCTTGCCCTGTGGCTGTGCGTCCTGCCATGTACACACGCTGCTCCAGCCCCGCAGAAATGTGCTGTGCCCCTCCGGACCAAGGGACGCAGCTTCAGATGCGCCTGGATCCTTTGGTAACATCCATATTGTCATGGCAGCCCGTTTTCCACCCTCTCCTTTGTTTTCCTCTGTCCTACAGCCAAAACGGCTTTTCTGGGCCTGCCAAGGACTGTAAAAAGACCAAAATAAATCACTCCCCTCCAGATTTGCTCTCTTAGAGCTGCGAGACATGGGAGCTGCTCTCCACTCGGGGTTTGGCCTCCGTGGAGGCTCTGCCGGCTGAGCTGGAGTGGCTTTATGGTGGAAGGGGCTGCAGCCACGTGCCGCAGCCCTCGGGCAGGGCAGGCCAGAGCTTTGCCTTGTGCCCCGGCTCCATTCAGAGAGGCAGCATTTAGGAAACGTGCTTTTTTTTTGGTGAGTGGGGTGGAAATGAGAGTCTTCTGCTTGTTGAGCTGAGGAACAGGACCTCTCCATCCCCTCAGGGACAGGGAGGGGGGAACCCAGAGCAGCCCCGCGCCCAGGCTGGACCCGGGCTCTGGAGGATGCTCTGCAGCTCCCGCAGCCAGGGCATCCCTCCTCACCTCCCCATCTCCCTAACAGCACCCGGGCACTTTCTCATTTTCAAATGAGTCGAGAGAACCCCTATAACACAGAGTTGGGTTTCTTTTATTGGGGTTGGTGGTTTTTTTTTTGCTTCACTTCTCTTTGCCGCCCTGTCTGTCCAGCGTGTAATGGAAATTTTACCACAGGCGCTGACGATGAACAAACAGGAAGCCAGCAGAAAGTGTGGCAATTCGCTGTAGCCCGGCTCAACTCAGCCGAGTGACAAGAAAGGCCATAAAAGCCAGCGTGGGGGTGGCAGGGTGGAGGAGAGCAGGCGAGAGGGGCCGGGGCCGGGCTCTGCCTGGCCTCCCCGGGGACGGCGCGGGTTGGCAGGTAAGGCAGGCGCTGCCCTGCACCTTCTTTTTCTCTCCCTTCTCCAGAAGCGATTTCTAATTATTCTTGGAAGTCCTCACCGTCTTTCTGCTCAGCTCCTTCTCGCCACGGGGGAGGTCGGGAGGACCCTGCCGCTACTTCATTGCTCTGTCCCAAACTGACTAAAACTTAACCTTGCTCAGGGAAACTAGTTCTATTTGCCTTTTTCTCTTTTTTTTTTTTTTTTTGGTCTTTGCAAGGCCATAACGCAAAGCTTAAAAACCCCCAAAAGCCTATCATAGATTTCCCATAGAGGTGTTCGAGACAAAGCTGTGCTGTGGCTCTGCAATCCCCTCAGTTCCTACCTGAAAGACTTTTTTCCTTTGCTCCCGGGCAAATCCAGAGTCACTCCATTGACATAGATTGTCTTGGCTGCATGTGGGGTACCTAGAGGTGCATCTGGCTCAGTCCGTACCGTACACATGGGAATGTGTTAGGACCCAAACGAAGCAAGAAATCCAGAAAGCGGCTGAAAATGGATCACAGATTCCGCTGTGCCTTTTTCTAACAGCTTTCTAGGCCCTCTGACATCTTGCATGGAGCTTGTCGGTGCCAGACTTGAAAAATCCTTCCCTTTGATTTTGTAGTTAGTTCGCTCATTTTAATTGATGAGCTTTTAACATTCATTTTTCGCACTTACGGCAAATCACTCTGCCACGAGGCTGCCAGAAACGGCAGCCAGAGATGCCCTTGCCCAGAGAAGCGATTTTCAGCATCCCATAGCGTCAGGAAGCCAAATCGGGAAACCCCACCATTCCCTGCAGAGATGGGCAGAAGAATTTTGTGTTACCGAATTTCAAAATCCAGGGCAGCCCCCGCAGAGACACTCTGCCGCTTGCATGGGAGCCGCTGCTGCGGCGGGGAAGGCGATCTCATCTTCCCTGCCTCAGACGCTGATGACCCAAGGAATGGCAGCAAGGGAAATGCATTAGGCATGAAGACAGTTTGAAGATAACGAGGTGCTAGAGGATTTCCTGGGGTGCAGGCAGGCTCTCCATTAGTGGTGTTTCCAGGAACAGGCAGCTCTCAAAAATGGTTAAAGCAGAGTTAATCCCACAGCCCCTGCCAAGCCCAGACTCCTCCTGAGCCCAGCCCTCTCCATCCCCTGCAGCCCCATACGTGGTTCTGTGTGCTCCAGGCCCAGGGCACTGCCGCCCTGAGCTCTGGCATCCCCGTTTAATGCCGGCACTGGGTGATTTCAGCCTCTCCAGGCTCATGGAGCCCGGTGCCCTGTCCCGCACAGCCGGATCCAGCCCTCTGCACCAGGGGAGCCGGGATGCTCCACGTGCTCCCTCTCTGAGACTGCCCCCAACTCATTACACGTGTTGAAATGCAGCCGATGCCTGTTCGAGCAGCCATGCAGCCTTCCCGCTCCATACACACCCCATCATGTGCTTACCGAGAGGCTGTAGCACACCCAGCCGTGCATGTCCTTTCTTTTAAAAGCAAAAGAAATCCCCACAGGAGAGAAGTAGGGCCGGGATTTCGAAGGGCCTGCGCTCACATGGTTACCCTCCTCCCTGCTCCCGTCAAGGTAAAGGGCGAAGTTTTCCTCCACCACCGAACCCAGGACCACGTGCAGCCCGGGCTGCTCCAGAGCATGGCACGGGGGGGGCAGAGCCCAGCTGATGGTCATGGTGGTCATCACCATCCCTGCTTCTCCTTCCCCACCTTGTTAAGCCCGTGCATATGGCTTGACTGGAGATCATAGAATCATAGAATGGTTTGGGTTGAAGGAAGCTTAAAGATCATCCAGTTCCACCCCCCTGCCCTGGGCAGGGACACCTCCCACTAGACCAGGTTGCTCCAAGCCCCATCCAACCTGGCCTTGAGCCCCTCCAGGTATGGGGCAGCCACAGCTTCTCTGGGCAACCTGGGCCAGGGGCTCACCACCCTCACGGCAAAGAATTTCTTCCTAGTATCTAGTCTAAATCTCCCCTCTTGCAGTTTAAAACTGTTCCCCCTCATCCTATTGCTATATTCCCTCATAAAGAGTCCCTCCCTGGATGGTTTGCACTGACCGCTCTCTCTGGGTCCCTGCCTGAAGCTGGGCACCTCCTGCCCTCCACCTCAACGGCTGGGGAGGGAGAAGTCTTGTGTGCGCGGCACGAGCTCTCCTCCTGCCTCCACTCTGCAGTTGCAAAACCTGCAGGGCCGCGACCAGTTCTCTACAGGAGCAAAGCCCTTTGGCTGGGCCGGTTTGAATTGGAAGGAGATGCCCATGTGCTGCAGCAGTTTGGCTCCAGCGGGAATTTCAATCAAGTGACTCCAAGGCCACATGGGAGTGTGCAGGGAAGGGTGGCCGGGGATGTTAGGAGGATCAGGTAGGTCCCACCGGAAAACCAGAGTCCCAGTGCCACCAGATCACACAGACAAAAAAAACCCATCACTGGCTGTTAAACCCAAGGGTACGGCCGTTCAGCTGACCCACGGCTGCATGCCCAGGGACACGTCCCTCCTCCTGCCCCTCTCAGCACCCGCTTCGGGATGCCGAGCCCAGAAACAGTCTTGGGTGCTGCCGTGAGCCATCCCAGCAATGAGCAATGGTGGGAGCAAGGGGAAAAGCATGGAGGCGAGCTGCCAGCCCAGTGCTGTCCCCACACTGACCCCCAGTGCAGGGGTTCATCCCCGCCAGACACCCCTTTCCCTCTGCCGCAGCCTTGGCCCCAGCCATCAAGGCATCCCCAGGGGAAAACAGCCTCCCACCGGCACCTCTTTGGGAAGGGGCTGTTCCACGGAGAGCCCAGGGGTCGAGCCGGGACGGAGAGAGGAGCTGAAGTGCCGCAGTGGGAAGACAGAGCCAAGGGGCTGCTTCTCAGCCTTCTCTTCCAAATTCCTCAAAGGTTGGGGAGTCCGGGTGAGTGCATGGCATGGGGCACGGGACGTGGGGCACAGGGCATGGGGCGCAGCAGCTGCCCGAGTGAGGGGCACCTCGAGGACTGTCTAACCTGAGAATGGTGAAACATAAGGGTCAATCTCAGGTTCGTCAGCCCATGAGATGCCTTCTCCAGAGCGGGACGGGCAGCGCCGGCCCCCACCGGCACCACGGCCGCCCCCTCCACCCGGCAGGCGGGGACGCACGGTGGGGAGTAGAGGGACACCGGAGCTTTGCAGCATTTCACCGAGTACACGTGTGAACCCCAGCATGGCTGTCAGTGACATTGGGAAGGTCTGGGGCGGGTGCCAGCCCCCAAGGAGCAAAGCGGCCGGCAAATCCCACCCGTTCCTTAGGAGAAGTTGCTGGAAGCTTGGCCACACTTTAGCGCCAAAGCTGTCACGGTTGGTGAAGCAGCGGCTGCCATGTGCAACTCGCTGTTCACGAGACAGAAGGCTCCGAGCGCTAAAAGCGCCTAATTAGGAGCCTCTCTGACTCCCACCAGCTGCGAGGCCGCCGGATCCATGCCTCTGCGAATTTGGCATCCCTGAAAGCATCATTAACATGTCGCTCCTCACACTCCTGAGTAAAGGAAGAGACAGTGACATCCCTAAAAGTGACGATAATGAATCCCCAGGCAGCACTCGGGGCCCTTCAGCGCTGAATGTGTCAGTGATTTATGAAGGGAGCAGAAAAAAAAAAAAATATTTTTTTTTTTTTTAGTTTTCCAAGTTGAGCTTCCTAAATAAAACATGGGTACAAGACGCACTTGTCGGATTCACTGTCTTTCCTACAATTAAATGACTAATCCTAAAGCACATGGACCGAAAGTAAAACGGTCTGAAGTGTTACCAGCCCCAGCACTGGCCGTGGGGGTGGCAGATGAACTGAGCTCCATCTCCCCACGTTCGTTCCTGGCCATGAGGGTGTCAGTGCAGGAGTGGCTCTCCCTTCCCGGAGCCGCTGGCTCGCTCCTCCCGAGCCTAGGTGGCCCCAAAGCCCCACAGGGGGTGCTCCGGGCATCAGCCCCTCCCGCAGCAGCTCTCCCCCAGCAGCCCTGCGCCCTCCCGAGTGCTGCTTCCGCAGGGCAGCCCCGGGAGACGGGGCAAGGAGGGTTTTGCAGAGAGAGCCCAGCCCCACGTGCAAGGGAGCAGCCAAAAACGCTGCCGCTGGGACACCTGGGCACAGCCGTTGCAGCCGGAGGGCAGAGCAGCCCCAAAACACGGGCCGACCCTGCAGCGAGGGCTCCCTGGCTGTCGGTGCCCGGCTCTGCCGCCTCTGCTCCTGCCGCCTCAAGTCATCAGGGGTCACACGTCCCCATGCTTGGCCTATGGAAAAATACGCCCCAGATTTACTTGCATGTGTTGCACCAACCCTGCCCCATGGCAGAGGGCGGCCAGGCAGGCAGGCGAGCAGCTGGGTAGGCAGGGGAACATCAGCGCCCACCAAGTCCGACCAGAGTTTGAGGAGGCTCAGAACCATGCCAGGAGCCCCCACGAGCAGCCGGACAACACTGGGGAGGCAGCTCCATTCCCCTGTGCTGGGGCTCTCTGGGGATGGGGCTTCAGTCGGTGGTGGAGCTGCTTAGAATCGTATGGTTTGGGTTGGAAGAGACCTTTAAAGGCCACCTAGGTCCAACCCCCCTGTAGTGACCAGGGACATCTTCAACTAGACCAGGTTGCTCAAAGCCCCGTCCAACCTGACCTTGAATGTTTCCAGGGATCCACCACCTCTCTGGCCAACCTGGGCCAGGGGCTCACCACCCTCACAGCAAAGCATTTCTTCCTATCTAATCTGAATCTCCACTCTTTCAGTTTAAAGCCATTCCCCCTCACCCTACGGCTCCCCTCCCGGATCCAGAGTCCCTCCCCAGCGTTCCCAGAGCCTCTTTAGGGACTGGAAGGGGCTCTAAGTTCTCCCCGGAGCCTTCTCTTCTCCAGGCTGAACCCTCCCAGCTCTCTCAGCCTGTCCTCACAGCAGAGGGGCTCCAGCCCTCCCAGCATCTCCGGGGCCTCCTCTGGCCCCGCTCCAACAGCTCCGTGTCCTTCTGCTGTTGGTGGCCCCAGAGCTGGAGGCAGCACTGCAGGGGGGTCTCCCCAAAGTGGAGCAGAGGGGCAGAATCCCCCCCCTTCGCCCTGCTGCCCACGCTGCTGGGGCTGCAGCCCAGGGCGCCGTTGGCTTTCTGGGCTGCCCGCGCCCATTGCCGGCTCACAGCCAGCTTTTCATTCACAATCTTCCTTCTCCTGTTGGGATTTGGGGGGGTCACATTTGCCGTCAGCACCCACCAGGTCTGGGAGATGCCCTGGGAAACACGGGCAGGGCAGCAGCAGCCCCCCGGCCGAGGGCTCCTGCCAGCGTGGCAGGGACAGGCTCAGCGCCCAGCGCGGCTGCGGCTCGGGGTCAGGCTTCGGGGGACAGAGGGAAAAGCAGGCTCAGGTGGAGCACTGGAAATTACAGCAGTTCTCGATGATTCAGTAAAGAAAAGGACTTACACAATGCACCGCGCACAGCAAGTAGGAGGCGGATGCTCCCCCCACCCACCCAACGGCCACTTTGCTTATGCTGGGAGTTATTTTGCATTTGAGGAGGCGCAGGGGAGCCCCCAGCTCGCCGTCCCCACAAATCCCCTTAGCCCTTCCTGGTGACCCTCCAGGCAGCAGCAGAGCCCATGTTTTTCGGCAGTCTCCTGACCTGGAAGAGGATGGGGGGGTGGGGGGTTGCCATTCATTCAAGTTCTGTTTAATGTGGGTTGCGTCGGTTTTTTCCTCTTCTCTTGAAATGTTTATTCCTCATGAGGGAATTTTGATTTTAGAGACAGCAGCACTTTGGCGAGATGAAGTGATTGCGGAGCTCCAATTGCTGAATGATGGAAGCTCCAGCAGGGAGGGAGGAAAAGGCAAATGAATCACGCGGCTGAATCCCTTGGACCCCGATCCACACCCAGAGGTGTGTGTCTGTGTCGGGCAATCAGGCTGGGGGAAGAACGTGCCCTTTTGTATGCCACCAAAGAGGGGAAATTGCGCTCCAGAAGCGCATTTATGCTTCTGAAGTGAAGTTTTCATCTGCACGATACCGGGAGATGAATCACTTGGAGGAACCGGCCACTCGCTGTCTTTGCTGGGCAACTTCCGAAGGAACCATCGTCGCCGACGGGGAAAACTTTCCCTGTGAAATGAAGCGCTGCAGAGCTCCAGGCCAACCCTGCCCGCGCGTGTGTGCCCCAGCGTGCCCCCTGCCACGGGCACGCACAGCCCCGCAGGGACTCTGTGGGGGTTTCCAGTCTGGATTCGTGTCCCAGTGCCTGGAAACACGTCCCGGTGTGAATTGGGAGTTGGGGGGCTTGGCTGGCTGGTCCTGCTGCACCCCCGATGGCCCTGTCCCACACGGAGGGTCTGTCACGCACACACATGTACAGACACCCACACACTCACCCC
>VYZM01019504.1:109789-142422 GCA_013398915.1 Dromas ardeola | reverse complement strand
AGGGGTCCTGGCCCCCTCCATCTTCACGCTGGGTCCTGCGCCAGGGCATGGACCCCCCCATCTCCTCAACAACCCCCCCACAAGTGCAGCCCCGTGCTCGGAGCAGCCGTTCCCACGGGGGGCTGTGCAGGGGCCGCTGCCGACCACCCCCTGCCCCTGCCGCCGGCGTGGGGCAACGGAGCCGAGGTGGGTTTGGGGAAGGGTCCTGGGCACAGGGCAGCGCGGCAGGAGGGTTTGCTCGGCTGCAGCCCCCGGGGGAAGGAGGAAAAGTGTCCCGGGGGCCATGCATGGAGCCTCTGCAAACCACAGGGTCCTCGGTGGCCCGTCCCCACGCCCAGCTCAGCCATCCCAGCCCTGGGTGACTGGCACGATGTGGCCATCCAGGGGACAGCAGGGGACAGGAGACCTCTCCCAGGTCCCACCCAACTCCACGCAGAGCTGCGCCCCTTCCTCCTGCGCCGAGCTCCAGCGTGCGGAGAAGGCAAGAAAAAGCCGCTGCGCATTTCTGCATTGAAAACATTTATTTTACAACAGTGGTTTCAGATAACTTAGCAATCTTTATTTTAGTTTATATTCAGACATACAATACACAAATTACCATGCTAAAACATAAAATAATTCCTTCTGCCGCAACTGCGTGTATGTACAGGAGCTCAGTAGTATCGAGTGTTACAATCCACAAAGTTCAGACAGCCACGTCTACTTACATACAATTCAAAGTATGGTCCTTTAGTAACATAACAAAATATATATATGTCTCTATTATAATTGCTTTTCAGATGCATTTATACTTCCATTGTGGTTGGGTTTGTGATTTGTTTTTTGGGTTTTTTTTTTTTTTTTACATTTTTTAAAATTTCTTTTAAAGATGGGCTCCCCCCACCCCACCCCGCCCGAGGCGAATCCAGTGCAAAGGCAGAGCGCGTCCTCTGCCGGCCTCCTCCGCTCCCCCAGGCTCCGTAAAGAGGCCAACGCGACCAAACCCCGCCATGAATTACTTAGTTCAGGGCCTTTGCTCACATGCAAAATGAATATAAGCATCGCCTCGGATGCCTGCGACAACACAAACCAAACCACCCGCCCCCCGGTCCCGGAATAAGCGGGCGAAGGTGGGGACGCGGGAAGGACGGGAGGGACGGCAGCGCTGGCATCGGGCGGCAGCAGCCCGGCCTTTGGAACCTGGCAAACCTCAGTGTTCGTCTACCGCGACCGACACAAACAGAACCTCAAACGTGTAAGCGATAAAGGAATCCCCCCCCAGTATCCCCCCCATTTCTGCAGAACCCCCCGGGTGTTTCCTCTGGCAGGAACAGCCCCTGGAAGGGCAGGAGCGGGGAGGGCCGGCTGCGGGATCCACCCAGCACCACCAGAAGCCGTTTGGTGGAACTCCCACGTGCGTTGGCCACGGTCACTGTGCCTTTACACCGACCACCGCCTAAATCCAGCTTTATGACCTGCAAGAACTCCAAGTCCTTCGGAATCCAACCCACAAGGGCTGTAAAGCGAGTTCCTGCACCAGACCGTGCAGGGGAAACCCACCGGAGCAAGGAGGGACGGCCTCGGCAGCAGAGGATTGCTTCTCCTTCCCACCGCACGGCTGGTGCTCCCCCGTGTCTCCGGACAACAGGATCCCTCCAGCATTTCCTTCACCGGTCATTTCACCCTACAAGATCTCACGTGGTTTTTCCCCGCAGCCGAAAGGAAAAAGCACAATTCTGGACACACAGAACTGCCCCCTTCCGCTTGTCTGGCTGAGGGTTTGCAGCAGTGCTTTTGAGCCAAATTTCACGTTTTTACCACCAAAGAAAAAACAGCAGCAAGTACTATGCGCACACCCGTTGTATAAATATATACATATGTGCATATATACATAGATACACACACATGATGTTGCAATCCAAAGCCTACAGCGCGGGTTTGGACCTTGCTCTGCGAGTCCCACTTTGGAGAGTACAACGTGGTGAAAACTAGTATAAGGAGAAAAAAAACCAAACAAACAAACAAACAAAACCCAACCCCAAATCGATGTGTTCTATCACACCTCTAGCGATAAGCACATCGCCCACATTTAAAAACACCCCACGTACCAGCCGGCACAAATCCAGCTCGTTCCAGAGACGGTCCCTGCTCTCCTGGTCGCCACTGGGTTTCCCTGCCTCCCTCCGAAGGATCGCTGGAGCGGGGGAAGCCCAGCTCCGGCCGGAGGGGCCAGGGACAAGGGGCAGCCAACAGAATTCAAGTAGATCGGGAAATTTTTGGAAGGGTACGACAAGCGACCGCTCACAGACTGTGCAAGAGTACACCCACGCGGCTGGCTGCGGGGGAAAGGGAGCAGAGAAGACAACAGCACTCAGGAATGAATGGCCATTTTATATAAGAGCTTCCTCTATACATATACATATATATATATAACCACCAGAAATTCCCAGCATCTAGCCTTTTAACAACAAAATTAACTGTGCATGTAACGTTGGCATTTGATTCCCACGTGAAGGTTTGTCTTCCAGATTTATGGCATTTGGCTTGTGCAAACGTCAAAGACAGACAGCTTCCCTCACACAGTTTCT
Source organism: Dromas ardeola (assembly GCA_013398915.1). Classification (NCBI taxonomy): domain Eukaryota; kingdom Metazoa; phylum Chordata; class Aves; order Charadriiformes; family Dromadidae; genus Dromas; species Dromas ardeola. The sequence continues at coordinate 139,855 of VYZM01019504.1, read as the reverse complement.
TCTTGTAAAGAAAGCATCTTCTTGGAAGGAAACGGGAATTTCAGTCTTGCCGAGTCCCGGATAGCACGGCAGCCTCCCAGCGCAGGACGCGGAGCAGCCCACGGCTCTTGCAGGACTTGAACACCGACAAAATTTCCTGCCACCTTGTTAGCTATCGGCTCCGTTTCTTTCAAGGTATTTTAAGCAGCTGTTGGTGTAATGACACACTAGGAACTAGATGATTTCCACTATGATACAGAGAAGCGGTATCAAATGATTAAGCATGTTAAGTTTATACCGACCTTACACTATAAGCGCTTGTACTGGGGGGGTTACGTTGCAGTGCTCTAAGATTAACGCGTATTTAAACAGCATCCAGAATTATTAACACGAGGCGGGGGCTGCAAAAGCCCCCCGACCACCTGGCAACAATCTCCCGTTAAACATGACGCCCACATCCAGGTGGGAAAACCTGCAGCACAAACGCATTCCCTAAATGATCTGGAAATGTCGAGACCACCGACGGGCACAAACGAGTTGAGAAAAGCGAGTATCGCTCCCAAGGAGCGCGTAGGGTACAAACGCTCTGATATCACCCCCCCAAAAGCACACCGGCGTCCCTCCACACCACACAACCGCTTTATAGATGGGACAGGAATGTCTTTTCTGTTGGGCTCCTGCCCTGGTTACACCTGTAGTGTTTTTGAGGCTGACACGAAGGGATTTGGAAACCGTACGCCGCTGCAGGACTCGGTGTTTCTCTGTGCCGTGCCCAAGCCTTGCCCCCCCCCCCGCAGCGGGTGTCCCCGCAGGCTGCGCTCACCCGGACCTCGACGAGCGTCACGTTTTAAGAACACTATGAGCACTAATATCTAAAGCAGTTTAAAAACATTACAAATCTAAAAATAAGACCAAAAAGGTTAACATGGCTCTAAAACATCACTGCATGGAATCAGCGGAAATCTACACCCTCATCAGACGCCAGTGAGGTTTTACGTAAACAAATTTATATACAGATAAATATTTAAGAATTTCCTACAAACATCACTAACAAAATGAAACTGGCATTTTAACGGGCGCGATGCCCCCTTTCATTCACTTCAAGTTGAAGCGCGGTACAGTCGGTTGTACTACAGTGCGTTGGGGATTCGCCCGAATCCCCGGGGAGGACGGGGCAGCGCAGGTCCCGCACCACCTCCTTCTCCAGCAGCTCTGCCGCGGCCTGGAGGGACGGGACCCGGAGCTCTCGGCAGCGGCTTTCCCTGCTCGCCCAAAGCTACCAACGGCTCTCCATGCCACACAGCTCGGGAATAAAGTCAGTGGTCCTTTACACCAGCCAGCGGAAGCTCTCCGGATCAGATTCTCCCCGATGCTCCTCGTCAGGAGGAGCTGCAAGCGCTAAGAAAAAAATCAGTGCTGAAGAGGTTCGATGAGCTGGATGGAGGTGGCCGAACTACTGAAAAAGAGGTCTCAGGCAACGTGTAAAAAAACCAAAAACGATACAACTTTAAAAAGAAAATAAAAAATCATCAAAGCTCAAGTTTTAATTCTGGCAACGCGCTGAACAGAGATCAACAGTGTTCGGGTTTAATTCTGGGAGGAAACATTCTGCATTAAGCCAGGTAAGGGGGCAGCAGCGCCTGGGGACGCTGCAGCTCCAACTGCCCGAGCTCAGAGCTGCCGGGTGACCTTCTGCACCACATTTTTAACCATTCTTTCCAATACAACTTTGCATTCACAAGGATTCCACTTGGCCATTTTGCAGTGCAACTCGTGTTAGAGCCCGGGATACTCCTGTACCTTGCCTACAAGAGAGGTGGGCATTAACCTACGTATCTTCCTATTACACAGGTTTTGTTTTAAAGAAGCAATGTTTAAATAGCTTTCTTGTATAGTTCGAGAAGAACTACATTAATACACAACAATCTTAAATTCAGAGATTATAGAGTAACATGGGTAAATTTAAAACAGTTTCAAACCCCACGAATATTCATCTAAAAATGCGTTTTCCCGTCGTTCCCTGTAAGTGGGATCTCAGAGTAGTTTCCCTCGGAGCATCTGACACATCATTCTGGCGTGTAACGGCACACAGACTAATTTACCATTCGCACACCACCCACGGACACAGCCCAAAGGAAAGCAGTCTCTCCCAAACTCGTGCCTTGCTAAGCCAAGATCTGAACCACCAAATTTATCCTGGATGTCATCTTTTCCCAAGCAGTGCAAAACACGGATAACGGTATTGCCTCTAATCCTCATTTGCCGCTCACATTTCAGTTCCGATGTCAGGAGCCTGCGGAGCGACTCCAGGTGCATTTACACACCTCCCCACAGCCACAACCTCCCGCCAGCCTTTCCGGCGCAGTGGAAGTAGCCCAGAGGGGTTAAGAATAGGGAATTATTCCAAATTAACACCGAGAACCAGCCCCCAGCATCAGGGGGCAGCATCAGCTGCTCCCCAGGGCGGCAACAACCGAAACAACCGGCTTTGTGGTACCCATCTTGACGGACACGAGGACACGGAGCGTGACAAACCACAGCACGAGGGGAACAGCCTTTTTCCTCACTCTACCGAGTCACTCCCATCAACTGCGCTCATTTACAAGGCCAAAAAAAAAAAAAAACGCTAACACTTTTTTTTTTTTTTTTAAAGCAAGAGCATAATTTGCACAGATAAGGGCAATTTTAACCAGTGAGTTTTTAGGGGACAAAGCCTGCAGATATTCAAGCATATTCCAGGGTGCAATTCAACATCAAGATCGGGCAAAATCTACATGGACAGCCAATGTGACATTAGTTTTTTAAGCCTAAAAATTGCTTATATTCCAAGGGGTCAAAAAATGACTTTAATTAAACAAGGACCTCAAGCCAAAACATACACAACCGTCCTCAGGATCATCCAAGAGAGCTTTCCAGACAGAAAATGTTAAAAGTATCTTCCAGCAAACCACCAAGTTTCAAGGTCTAAAAGGACTATCGACGAGGAACAAATGACTTAAACAAGTGTGCTACTGAAATCTAGCCAGTTAATCAAAAATAACATTTCTTTAGGGATTTTTGGGACCTGACGCGGTATCACAAGCAGGCTTATTTGCAACAAGTTCACATGCAGGCAACAAACATGTGCTTGCGCCAACAGCTCCAGGGAAGATGGATTTTGCAAACATCCCTCACGCAGCACTGAGACCACGGTAAGATCATTTTCTTCTACCCAGCGTGTCTAACGCGGTCTCACGTCGGATTTTTATGTGCTCCATCATTTTCAGCTCATGCAAAGATAGCGTGAAAACACATTCAGAACGATTCTCTGGCAGGAGAGTCCCCCTTCATTTCCCGATGATTTTCTTACGGACCGAGAGCGCTTTACCCCCTTCAAAAGTAACACCGGGATCTTGCAAGAGAGCAGCACGACAGACCTTCAGAGCGAACGCCGGGTGGAAAGCTGGAAATAGCCTCTCGACAGAAATAGGTGAAAAATGAAAAGGGGAGCTGGGGGATACAAAGGAGAGCGGAGGCATTGTGATATAAAACCACAAAGATCAAAGTTAAAGAGGCCATAATTAACCGCTGAAAGTGCCGAGTGTAGGTTTCTCTGGTAGCTGTTCTAGATCCTGACTCCCCATCATCCAAAGCAAGATTATTAACAATAAAAATATACCAGCAATTCCGCAGCTGCCTAAAATGCCTTTTTAACAGTTAAATCGCAATAAACCACGGTTTCTAGAGCAGTATTCAAACATGATTTGGTTTCAAAACAGTACGGGAAACCGTTCAATGGTTTCCCCATAGTTGTTCCGAGGAAAAGAAAAACACCGGTGTAAACAAGTCTAAATGCAAGACAATGTGCAAATTATACAATATAAACACAAAGAAAGGTGTTTTGATCTTAAAATTCCATTTAAGTACTCCACAAAGATGTTCATGAGAAAATTAAAGAGCTAGTCTATTATAAAAGCTTTAAAAAAAAGACACATAATACCCCATTTGGCTATTAAAATCTCAAATTATTAGAATAAGTTTTTAAAAACAAATTTTTTTTTTTTTTTTTTTAAAAAGATTTATGCTGTTGCCTACTGTCTGCATTTTACTCACTTGCTCAGTGAAAACCAATTAACCAGTTTCACTTTAAGATTCTCATGCATTCAAAAAGCTGCGCCATTTGGTCTTTAGCATTTCAGGAAAATGAGTGAACTCAAACCAAAACAGAATTGTGCTTGAAGTAAAAATCCCACCGCCACCACCAGAAACACCCCTTCACAGTTGGTTTTGTGACAAACTACAGTTTGCGGTTACATTGTCACTGAGGATCGCCTTAACACATAAAGAGCCGTTCATCAATTCACCGGTTCAAAGATTGGAAACTCTCCCTTCTTATTTTTCAAGGTAGATTTATTTAAGCTGAAAACCAGCATTATAGAGAATTCCAGCTCTGCAGGACTGGCATTTTCTTGGCTCTTGGCTTTGTAAACTTGCTTAGATAACAACGCAGGAATGGAAGGAGGAATAAAAGAATTGGTTTGTTGCACTCGAATGAAAATCATGACCTTTTAAAGGTCTTCAACAGCTCAGCTGTATGGAAGAATAGTGGCTTCTGTGAAACTTTTTCTTTTTAAATCTCATTTTTAGGCCAGTACCACTGCTTAAAATGCAGAATGTCTCCATCACACGTATATTGTGACAACTCAATACATTACACCACGGACATTTAACATAACTCCATACATGCTATTAAAAAAAAAAAAAAAGAAAGAAAAAAAATAAGAAAGGAAACAAATAAGACCGTAGCTAAACTGCTTTAAATACTGCATGCTACAGCACTTCACGTATCATCAAGATACGACACTGAAAGGTGACGAAAGGCTGAAGGGATTACAAAATACTTTCGGCAGGTTGGAAAGCTGCCTTCTTACTGTAGCAGAATTATTCCCCCTCCCCATTCTCTACTTCTAATGTTCATGATTCTAGTGTTGAGTTGGCCATGTAATTTTTTTTTTTTTTTTATCCATTCTAATTATAGTGTTTCCTTAACTTAATTAAATCCATCGGTGTGGTAGCTGGGGTGCGAGTCAGCTGTGAGCTGGGTCGTCTCTGTGGCTGATGCTGGCTGTATCACAATAGGTGCGTCTGAGGCCTCTGGAAAGCGAAGGCAAAAGGCTTAGCACACTAAGTCAAAGCATAAGTTGCATCTCCCCACAACACTTTGATAACACAATTTTACACTCCTCCAAGAGCATGATGTTAATTTACTGTTTTTCAGTCTGTACTCAACACCACTCAACTCAAGCCTACGCGTAGAACATCTACTATATTTCCTTCTTCATGTAAGAGCGGCTGATCCTTGCCCACCATTCAGCAATGCCCATTAAAAACACGATCAGAGCGTACGCAAGGCTCTACAATTTTTTAAATGATGGGTTTAATTCTATAGAAACAGCAGAATATCTTCATGAACAGTACTAGATATAGCTACTCGGGTAGCAGTCCCATTTCCTTTACGCCTGACGCAGTTAACGAAACTGCCTTGATACAGCCCATCTTTTGGGGTAAAAGAGCCCCTTTGTAGAATCACCCGTCTCTGGCTGGTATCTCACTCCAGCGGCGTGGGAAGGAAGCTAAATGATGGTCACCTGCTGCTCTGAAGCTGACGCCACCAAATTCAATGAAGACCCTCTGTGCGTTTTCAGCAACTACATCCCCGGCCTCAGCGTCACCCACATAACTCTTGTGCCACAAGTATTCCCTCACCATCATCTACAGTCACAGACCTCTGCTGATCTCTCCAAACCAAGCGCTGCTCCTTGACCGGCTCGCCAACCGCTCCCTCCGAGACTGATGCTCGTTCGAGAAACCTCACAGCGTTTTTACCTACCCCTTTCATCTGACTGCAACTGTGCCTCCAAGTCCTCTGGAGAGACGTAGTATTCCTGCTCGTCACCTTCAGGAGGTTTGGGTTTACACTTCCCGCAGCAGCAATTACAGCAGCAGCACAGACAGCAACAGCAATAGCAGCCTGTGATGAGCCCGCAGAACACAAACAAGGCCTGCAGAGGACAGAAGACAAAGAAATATTAACCTGTGCCTACCAGGCGCGGCCACTGAGTTTGAGAGACTCAGATATGGAAACCGGAGACCAAAAATACAGCCGCGGAGAGACAGAACTTACTAGCTACGGTTTTCTACCTCATCACCAAGAAATATTTAAAAGTATGTGCAAAACTGGATACGGCTATCAACATTTTACACTGAGGTGAACACTGCCAAGCCGGTTTACTTGAAGAATTCCTACAATTTAGGTTTAAGTGGACTACTCTGCTACATCTGGAAGAAAATACAGGTCTAAGAAGAGTATCTGTATTAAAATCCAGAGGTACAACAGTTTAGGACAGGTTGTAGCTTGCATAAATAACCCTGGAAAAGACTTTCACTAGCTAGTAGACGTACAGGTCGCGATGCACCCACAGCAGGGACTCTGCCCCCGCCGAGGCTGTCGGCATGGCTGCAGAGCTCACCACCACACTGCAGCCCGGGTGCTGAGGTTGGATGCTACCAATAGGCGAGCAAGGCAACTCACGGCTAGCCAAGTCTGCCGGGTGGCTTATCACAGCGAAAATAAGCAAAATGAAAATCTTCCCATAGGTCACCGTGTAATTGTTTGAAAAAATAATTTTAAAACCAGCAAACCAGCACAGTGGTTTCTCTTACTGCAGGGGAATCAAGAGATGGGGACAATGCTGGCAAAAGGTAGAAAAATTAACCCATGAAACAAAATGCCAAGACTAGGAAGGTTTTAATCGGTCATAAAGCACTGCGAACAACGTCACGCCGCTAAATAAGCAAGCTGCTGCAGTTATGACTTCATACTTCCGTTTCGTAGTCACGCTGCCTTTTACTTACTACTTTCCATGCAAGCAGACTGCAATCACACGAACTCCAAAATGCAAAAGCCTGGACAATTTCAGCATGAGAAATGCCTAATGTGCAACATATAGGGTTTTTTTACACTTCTGAGTAAATGTGGTGATTTTAAAATGTATTACTTAAAACAATAGAAGCAAATTATGCTTAAAAATCATTTGAGTCTGGTAAAATGTAGTAATTCCTTGGTATTGGCAGAAGACTCCCAGAAGGCGTCTATACCATGATTGTTGCACCTACTGCATGCAAAAAGCTGGTGGAAATACTTGTGAGGAAACAGGAGTTCGCAGTGTAATTTTGCTATACTGGTGATACTCTTTCTGCTGCCCAAAAAAATATCAAGGATGGGCAAGTGAACAAATAACCTGGAGTCTCTCAAACCAGAGAAGAGCCGGAGAAGTGGCATTCGTTCAGTAAGTTTGTAAGCATACTTCTAAACAGGATCTCCTCTGCAAGTTTAAGTCCACAGTCAGAACTCCCTTTGTAAAATCATTTAGCAGGTATTACCAAAGAGAATACACCCCAAACCCTCATCGCTGTTAGAAGGGTCCAAGCTTCTCTTAGTAACGCCTTTCTCCTTAGGCCTGTATCACTGAGATAATAGAAAAACACTTCTGAACTAGAGACGGCAAAACAGTACGAGAAGCTTAAACCACCAGTTGTCAGAGATTCAGCAACTTCCAAAAGTAAACCCAAGCGCAATTATCAAATGGAGCTTTTCAAGAGTTTTAAACGCTAATCCAGAACAAATTCCCTTTGCGCTTTTATTTACCTTTGCCCACCAGCTGGATAGCACGAAGTACGTGTTCACATTTTCTTCACCAAACTGTTCCGCTACATACAGACCCAGGGAACCATACTTATCATAAATGTTTCGCTTTGTGGCATCTGTCAATATTGCGTGTGCATTATTGATCTCTTTAAATTTTTCTGCTGCTTCTGGATTATCAGGGTTTTTATCAGGATGATATTTCAATGCAAGTTTCCTGCAGAACGAAAAAAGAGATCGTTATAGATTAAAAATGGGGATTTGGGTTCCTGTTTTTTTGATTTATTTTTTTTTAATTCCGTAGCCTGTCATTCAAGGGAGACTTTGAAGGTCCAGGTGGTTTCCTGTGATTCTGTGATTCAACTTCCCTGTTGATTCTTCCTTAGGTGATAACAAAAGGTCACAGCACTGTCACAGGGCTACAGCTTATTTCACAGGACTGACTTCAAACTGCTGGATTTGGCCCTCAAAAATCCAATGGAAAAAAAAAAACCAAAACAGAGAGACACAGAAGAATAGCAGTACTCTCTTTTCACCCCTCGGCTCCAGCAATTTCCACTAGTAAATTATGCTCCTGCTAAAACAAAGACCAAGCTAACAAAAAAAAAAGACACACCACAAGCCTAAGATATAGTACCAAAGAATAAACAAATGCAAGCTGCCACAGCTGATCTGCAGTGTTTCTGAACACAAAACTAGAACAGGCAATCACTTGTGGTTAATTCACCAATTCCTGTGCAGGAACAAAGTACTTTTCAGTTCAAGCCTTTCTAGAATAGAAAAAGCTTCAGAGTTTTGAGATATCAGAAAAAATCACAACGTACCTCCCTCCCCTAAGCACGCTAGATCTCTTACATTTAAATGTCAGCAGTTTACAGTCCCCGGAGGTCTCTGAACATAGCACAAAAAAGTCAGATTGAGCACTGATGGACTGGCGAGTTCTGACATGGCCCAGGCGACTTGTAGAAATCAGTAATAACTGGCCAAACACCTCCTTATAAACAGAAAAAAATGCTGTTTTGCCATTTGTGCTCCCAAGGAGAAATATGATACAGAAGTGTATGCTAACAGTTCTCTTCCACCAAAAAAGGTACTTGTCCTCCTACAGAAAATTGCCACAAAGTCCCATATTTGAGAAGTACACTAAAAGCCTGCAAACATTTACACGACAACTTTGCAGTGAGGAAATATTTAGACAAACAAAATAAAGACTTGTGCAAGCACACATTTAGATGCGCGTGCAAATATATCACAGCATTCAAACAATAAATTGAGTGTGGATTTGAAACACTCAGACTGTAAATGATGCTGCTCGGGTAAATAACGTCCACGGCTGCCACTGATACCGTAGCCTCAGTGAGGACTGAAATAATCACAGTTTTTATAATTAGGAGGAAGTTATATAAAGCTGGAAAGGGCTTAGCTACTATCAGGCTGCAACAAATATATTTTTCATTTCCCATTTCCTACACAAACCCCATAGCCCACAGACCAGCAAAGGGAATGAAAACAAGAAGTGGCCAGTCCTCCTTTTGCAAAGGAGCAGCAGAGGAAAGAAGATTAGATGAAAGTAAGTATGAAGCAGCTGCGTTTCACCCTAGGATCTAGTTGGGTCCTTCCTCCAAAGAGAAAACTGTCTCAATTTTTCCCCCTAAGAAAGTAAAATTATTTTCTAGTTGCCAAGGCTGGAAGATTACGGATTCCAACCTCCACTTAAAGGTTTCTGGAAGACACAGTTAATTTTTGAGAATCTGTGGACCCAGTTTATTCACAGACTTCACCGTGTGGTTGTCATCAGTCTTAAAAATGTAACTTTGAAAGGGAAAAAGTTTCGGTAAATGTTAAAGACTAAAAGAAAACAGCTTCCAAAACGAGTATCCTCAAGTAAAGATTTCTACTGACCCCTAGCGTAATGCTGAATACATTGCCACTTGTCAAACAGACACAAGACCGCACCTTGTGCTTAACGTAAGGAAGCAACTGCATATAAGCAGATTTTGGGGGAATGTAGGAAGGGAGGATGTTACAGGGCTTTTTTGTTTGGTTGGTTTCATTTGGTCAATGTGAAGCCATTGCATGTGTCTAAGAAATGAAATAAAGTAAAAAAATCCTCTTTTAAAAACAGTAACTCCACATACATCAAGAAATTTCGAATGGATTTTTAGAAAAAAAGTCATTGCTGATACTCAGTTTTCATCCTTATTTGCATCTTTAATTTATACCTCGCTGTGCCAGAATTGGAAGTGAGGGACAATGCTGAGCAATACTGCACATCCATGGTCTCTGTAAGCCGGACGCAAGGCGATGTAACATGAAGAAATTTAATTCTGATCCCACTGTCTTAAAACGCTGCTCAACTTTAGATAAAGACCTTTCAAATTGATACTGTGTATTTGAGAATTTAACCTACTAGAGATAAGATGTAAAAATGTGACAGCACACAGCCCTTACATACAAAGCCTAGGCATGTTTTCACGCCATTTTTTGCAAGAATTAACCATGTTTTCAGCTGGTTTTCTTATATGTTTTTCTTGCAAAAGGTTAGATAAAACAGCTGGAGCCTATACATAAATATGGCATCTGTTGCACACTTAATTACAGCTATTTATGCTATTGGACAACAGGTATAAAACTTGACCCTTTACCTGTATGACTTTTTGATATCATCCGAAGTGGCATTCTTGTCCAACCCTAACACGTGGTATAAAGATTCTCCAGAGGTAGAGAGCGAACGTTGCCTCTGGTCTGCCATCTCGAACTAACCTGAGGAGAGAACCAGCCCCTGCCAAACGAGAGATTAAAGAAATACTTAAACAAAGAAGAACGGAGACCTCATTAACAAAATCAGCCTTGAAACCAGAGTTTCCATGTGAAAAGTCGTCTTTTTTAAGGTGTAAATGTGCTTTGAAAAGAAAACGCTCTTAATAGATGTGGAAGTAAAAGAGTTACAAAACTCGGTGAATTATCAGTGGAAACAACTATTACGTTTTCAGCACAGCCCCAGGTACCCTAGAACACTCTAAAATCACTACTGTATATACCCAGCTCTTCTTTCCAAAAACCCCAAATCAACAGCTGAGGTAGAGCTATAGACACGTACTACGTACACATCCCTAAAGCTACTTCATCTTCTTTCTCGGTCTTAATATTGAGATAATTTATTTGTGATAACACCTATGAAAACAACTTGACAACAGACAGGTTGCTGTTACCACGAGGCTGCCTTTTTGCACCACGCTTGCAAAGGGATAAGTTATTTCATGTGCAATTGCAGACATTCTATTATATTTTTAAAAACCCCAAACCTCCATGCAGCTCCCAAAAACCTCACCCTCCCACCTTATCGCTGCCCCCAGGTCCAGCAGAATCCTTTAGGCAAATCCAGTTTGACTACGCCCGTGCATCCCACGACGGAAGAGGGGATGCCTGCCCACTTGAGAGAGGAGGAGATCTCCCCTCTCATCATTTAAAGCCGTGGATCAAACATTTAACACATATTCTAGTTAAAATCATGCCACTTGAACGTGCATGAACCTCCTGCACCAAATTCAAACGGGAAAGCCCCTGGAGGTCTCCCCTGTGCCATGCCACGGACAGACACGGTTATGCCCTCTAACATCCTGAGCAGATTAGCATTTGCCATTCTCGAGCTGCAGAACTGCACCAAGGATGAGCATCGACGAGAAGACTATTGGCTATTTTTGGATTATGTCATTACAGCTAGCCTACACCAGATTATGTAGCCTTTGAAAAAGATATTTAAAGCACCAGACTCTCTAGTTTAACCCTTTATCTTATGTAACAAAGTTAGTAACGTCAGCTTTTAAAAGGCTACCTGAAAGAAATACTCTCAGATGCTGGATCTTGCGCTGCCTGGCCCTTGGCATGACCTCATAGCATTGATACGCTTCGCAACAACCGCAGTTCTGTTTGTGCCGACACACGGGTATCGTCACGCCTCAACACGTGTGACTGCGTGGAAGGATGCGGATAGAGACATGACAGCTTTCTTGTCCATCTCGGAGCCTACCGTTAACTACGCTTCCACGTTTGGCCTCTCCAGCTTTAGATTCATTTAACACTGGGCACTCTGACCAGTTTCTTTGACTGGAATAAACCAGCTAAACTAGCAAACCCTCATCTAATTTCCCTCTTTGGCAGCTCTGGGAAGTTTAATTAAAGGCTACCTAATAAGGAAGCTATAACTTACTACTACTAATAATAAAAGGCCGAAGCCCTAATGCTCTGGCTCAGAATGCAAAATGCACCCCGAATCTGGAAGGTGAATGCGTGGGTAGGGAGAGAAAAATCTTTTATTTTCTTTTCAAGGATACTGTTCAGCGACCAAAAGGTTCCTGTACGAGAGGAAAAGTATTGTGTCTTGCAGCACTCAATAAAATCGATTCATTTACTTGGGCAGAATGCGATTCCGCGAAAGGAAAAAAATATTTCAGGAAAGAAATCCCACATCCAGGGATAGACCAGGCACAACCCTCCGCGACGGCCTTTTCCCATCCGCAGCCTCCCAGCCCCCTCCACCCAAGCGCTCCCGGTGCTGAGGTCAAAGACTGATGATCCTGACGTCTATCTGGTAATCTAGCTAATCGCACGGTCCTGCTCCGACCGCTGCCCTGGCTCCCCGCGCAGCTTCTCCTGCTCTCCGACCACCGCCGCGTCCTCGCAGCCCCCCCCCGAGGAAAGAAACTCCCTCCCGCCGCTCCATCACGCCGGCCACCCCTTAGCAGCATCCAGCCAAGGGGAGCGTCTCCGTCACTATCGCTCTTTGCCAGGGACCTGCGGGATTAATCTGAAGTTAGGGGGGGGGAAATTAAAAAAGCATCCTGGTTGAGATTGTACACGCTAATTTAGCTCTTCCAAAGGTATTGCTTCAAACTGGAGCTGCGAGGGCATTATGAACATTTGTGGCGTTTAAAGTCTGTAGCCCTATTTACGCATTAACAAGCTTCCTTTAAAATCAATCCAACGTGCCCTCGGTGCACAGATGCTGCAGATCACAGGTATACACTATGTTCTGCTTAATAAAATCTCCGCTGTTAAATTAGGGCCAATTTGTTTAATAAAAACGAATTCAATTTGATCCAGGCGATGTTTATCAGTCTGCAGGCTGCCTGTCAAGAACAGAGACAGGCGTAAGAATAAAATTCCACACTGCTGCAATCTTCAATTGCTTCGACCTGACCAGTTCAGGGGCTCTGCAGCTCAGTGTAATGGGGTGCCTGCATTTATTTTTCAAAACTGGTATGAAACGGAGACGCTGGCCCTGGCAGAAGAATGGAGGACAAGGCGGTAATGGGAATTCATCTGGGAAGTTTGTTATTTAAGGGAACAGAAGAGTCTTATTACTAGGAACGCAACCTTTGGCTTTTCAAATATGGAACAGACAATAAAGGTGCAAGTTATTTAAGTTCAGAGTACTGCATAAACCAGGATATTATCTACCCTACTGTTTTCACAAGTGACTCCAATTCACAATACTGAAAGCTGCTCTGTATTTTTCAAGCGTTGTATTCAGCGGCAACGAGCCATCTGCTACTTACTCTAACTGAGTAGGATGCCCTGAAGAGGTTTCTCTCAGAAGGCTCTAAAGAAAGGTAATCCCCTGGATTAAACAGCGCAGTTTTTAACCATCTGTGTACCACAATATCCCACGTTACTCGGCTTTACCAGAAAATGCAACCGTTTTCAGCATGGCCAGGTAAGTATAATTAGTACCACCTCGCTGAAAAGACTGAGGTTAAACCTGACAGGTGATACGGAAGCCAGCCTTAACATTTTAAATACATCAACAGTAAATTGAACCTTAGAAAAGCTAATTTTCTTTCTAGCTTCCCAAAAGAATCCTATCAAGTTTCACGAAACTGGTGATATCTTAGTTTCTGCCAAGGCTGCTGACCCACTTATAAATTGTATTTAACTCATTAAAACGGCAAACTATTATTATACCCAAGAAAAATGAACAGTTCTCTGCCAGTTTTGGCAATTAAATACTCACAGGACATCCCAACGAATGCCAGCACCAGAAAGGGTGACAGCAGAAGCAGGGAGGGAGGACTGAAACTTCATCTGACCCCGCTGCAAGATGCTGCAGAGAATTTAACTGGAAGGGGGCAGCCAGGGGGGATCAGCTTTTCCAAGAAAACGTGCTCAGCTGGGTGGCAGGATGGAGGTTACTGACACCGCAGGGAGCAGAGGATTGTAACAACACTGAATCGCAGGAGTCGGATCCCTGCTGCAAAGAACCGCCTTGCACCAGTGAAGTGATGGAGGGCGAATTCAACGGACAGCATCAACAATATTTCAGTGTCGTCAGCAGCCGAACGCAGGCTAAGAGCGGTACTTTTCATTTCACTTCAAGGCTGAAGCATTAAATATTTATTCATTAACAAACCTGTGGAAACTGTTGAGTACCAAGTGGCCTAAAATATCACTTGTCCCACATCCAATTAGTTTTGTGTATTTTTCCACGTCAGCCACAAAGGCACAGCAGCTCACGCGAATTTCCTCGCTGGAGGAAAGACTGCTTTTAAAGGAGTTGCGGCTGCTCAGCTCCACTGATAAAAATCAGAAGGGGCAGAGGAAAGCAAACAACATTAACTTTAAAAATACTGCTACTGCAGGACAGGGTACAATCTTCACCAGAATTTTAATTTCCTTAATACCTGTATATTCCTAAGTTTAAGTTACTAAAAAAGAAAAAACGAAACCACACCATGAATGCACGCGCCAATGCACAGACCTTTAAATACATGCTGTTCACAAGAATTTTAGTGAAGTGTCTGTCTTCAGTGTAGGGAATCTGGCTGTCAACTGTTGTCCCAAAAAGTGAAATCCTGCTGTAAGGGACAAAATCCACCACCTCCTGACGTGGTAAATGCTACTTACCCACTAGACATCAGACAATGGAGGGATACTCTCTATCCAAACTGCAACGAGTTTGGTTGAAACCAGAAGAACAAAACCAGTTTCTGAGTCTTTCCGTACATTGGCAGTAACACAGAGAATAGAGAAATCCCCGAGAAGGGAAGGTAAGAAAGAGGAGGACCAGGAAAGCCAAGCTAACAGGAGAGGAGGAGGTGGCCCAGCGACACTGAGGCACCAACCCACCAAAGGTCCTTAATCAAACTACCAAACTACTGCCAAACTACCTTAATCCAAACCCTCTGCAATGACAGTTTTAAGAGCCTTTTAGCAGATGACTAAAGAGCCTTGCTTGGAAACGATGTTTTGCCAGCTCTTACAAAAATTACATCTAGTCGACGCTTTATTCTACATCTTCAGGAAGTATTTTGGGAAAGATTCGTATTCTGAAAATCATTTCTGGTTACTGACAATGTGGTAAAATAAAATGTTAGTTAAATTTAAGATCACGAGTTTTTCAAAGATTTCCAGTGCAGACTAGCTACAGGTGTTAATCTTAAACTAAATTAAGTATTTACTGGTAGAAGTCTAAAAAACACCAAGCCAGAAAACACTTTAGTAAATACTGATTTATCACAAAAGCGAAATAGCACCACTGGCCTCCACATCCTGTCCATCTGTCTCACATTCATTTAAAGTCATTCCCACAATCTGGTACTTCTCTAGGGTGAAAAAAAAAACATTTTTAAAGGGGCGAGGAGAGAAACATATAGAAGATTGTGTTACCAAGAAAAATATGAGGTGTTTTTAATTTTTGGCTTTGTGAAGTGTTAAGAGATTTCCGTAAGAAACTTTGAACTTTGCTTCCTCAGCATTATTTTGCATTTATTGCATATTTTGCACGAGTAGAATTTTTTTGGCTACAAGAAATCAAAAAATACAGTACTTACCTGGTATTTAGTTTGGGTATTCTAAGGTAAGCGGTAACAGCCTCCACACACCTCTGAAACTGAATCTCCTAAAGACAAAACAAAAGCAAGCCAATTGTTCACTAACTGGTTCCTTGAGGGGTCATTGCAAAGTTATCATCACATTATTGTATAATAACAATCCTTCGTAATATGCTAAAGGCAAGATGTAAGTGAAATAACAGAAATGTGACCTTCTATACTTCTATAGAATTTTCCCTTCAAGCAGGTAAGTACTGAAGCCAGCGGGAACGCGGAGGCATGCTGCAGCCTGGATGCATTTAATGGGCACACACCTTCCCACGACACGGTCAGCTGGCATCAAAGAACACATTTTAAAGCCTGCATTTACATATTTGCATTATGCTTTCACTCAAACGCCGCCTTGATGTGAAAGTCCACAATAAAACAGAAGTATTTTTACTGTCCAAAATATTTTATACTAGAGTAAGTCTCCATAATGTAAATACTTATTTTTAGAATTGATTAGCCGTCAAAGTAAGTTACAAATATTTTAAAGTACAGATTTAAGGGCTCTGTGCTTTTATCTGTAGCTCCAGCCTCTTTTCCCAAACCTTTTCCCATGTGAAAGACACACACTTAACTAAAATAAAGATACCAGTCACACCAAAACTCTAATAACCATTGTCTGTTTAAGACTTTGGACTTTTTCAACTTAGGCGTTTGTGAAATATCCGTACTTAGAACAAGAGGAGCGTGTTTTTCCAGTCTTCGTAATCTGTAGTGTTGTTAGAGAGAGACTGCTAAAGCAGCTTAGCTGGGGGAGCAGGGGGCCAGCTCCGGCAGAGGAGCAGCGGGCACGCAGCCCGTTCTGCCAGCGAGCCACCGCGCTCCGGCACCGGGCAAGGACGACCACCGCAGAGAGACTCCGCAACAGCCCAGGGAGGTGTTCTGACGCCGGACGCCTTCAGGACAAATAAACATAACTTTTTTTTTTTATTTCAATAGAAAAACAGTATTGTGTGCACGGCACCCTTCTTCCCAAGTTACTAACAGCGCTGCCACCATGACGCAGGAGATGTGCAAGTGCACAGAGCAGCCAGATGCCACTATGCCATTGCTAAGGCCACTCTACCTGGCATCAAAATTGGTTCGCGCGCTTAAAGTGTACAGCAACACCAGCTCATTTTGCCAGGACAAATTTCCATCAAGACAACCACAGTTTTATCCTATTCACATTCCCTCGTCCTGAAGCAGATTGCCCAAAGAAGAAACAAGTCTCATTTCGGCGTACAAGGGGGAAGAGAACATGACCTGACCCAGCAACACAAACCCCTTCTTCCAGCGGTCAAGGCAAGATCAGACAGGTTGCTGCAGATCACACAAAAATACGAGAATGAATGGACAAGAGAGGCCTAGGAAATGCTAGATGATGCTATGGAAAAATTTAGGGTGGGGAAAAAAAAAATATCACTGCAACAGATTATTTTTCCGATTAAGCAGGTACTGGACACATTAAGTCCATGTCATTAATCACAAAGTCGCTTATGCATTAGATTACTGAACAATAAACTTCATGAGTGGGACTTCAGAGCAGCTTTCACCCGGCAAGTCATCGCTTAGTCATCATCTAAAACCCTTTCAACAGCTTCCAAAGAACAAGCCCTGAATGCACTTGAGAAATAAACTCCCCATTCAATTAAAAAGCACGCCTTTCATGAACGTGAAGGTTTTGGTGTGGCAAACAAGAGATGTTGGGAATACACCCAGTAAGCTGTTGGCATTGCGGACCACAGAATTTGTTTTACGCAATCTGTAGGAAGCGGCTTGATCTGGGCAGCGCATCCATAAATGAGTAAGAATGAACCAACCGACCAGTAAATAATCAGCTTACTGTGGATGGATCTGTTTAGTTCATTTGATGGGTATTGCAAAGGACTTTTCCTGAAAAATGAGAGGCAGGGAGTGCACAAGCTACAGGCAGAATTTAAACTTTCCCACTCAGCGCGTGTGCTATATTAAAGGGTGGACCACCTCTCAGATGCAAAATGTCCTATTTTGTCAACTTATAGAAGGTTCTCTGCCCACCACTTCCTTCATTATGATGTAATCAACAACAGAACGTTTTTAAGGCGATGTTTAGAAAGCTGCGGATGGTAATGGGGCCGGCAGGCAGAATCATGGCCTGGGCTCTTAAGACACGGGGGACAAGGACGGACTTACCCAGATGGGCGAGTCCACCAGTTTCACCTGTGTCACTGTAAATCTTCTCTTTCAACCTCTAGCTAGCAGATGCACAGTAACTTTTTTTCCCTAAATAAGCTCTGCCTTCATACCTAGATGAAGATAAAGTTTTCTTTATCTTTAAATTTACCGCTAATTCTGTTTCAGACAGCAGCTTCAGAAACATTAACAGTCAAACTGAAAACCAGCTACAGTACGCTCAACTTATGGATGTTCACAGCTGGAAATCTGTGAATGAAACAGGAAAAGAAAGCAAAGTCCAAATGTACTTTGGAGATTTGAATATACTTGCAAAGTGAGCTATCCTGCTCAAGTCAGCACTTGGCATATAGTGAAGTAAATGAAAATACTATGTGTGGAATAGAAGCTTCAAATAGTTCAAATATAAGATTCCAGCCCAGGTCTTGTCAAAACTCCATCAGAATAGAAGTCTTTATAGCACACACATACAATATCTAGCTATGTACGGAACTCAGAATATATGGAAAATATTTTTTTTTATCTTAATATGGATGCAAGTAGCAATATTTTCTTCAGTCCCTCAGCTATGCCAATACAAAGTTTCATTCAGAGCAGAAAGCCTGATTTACAGCTGGAAATAACTGCACGCGACCAAAATAAATTCCAAAGGGAACTACTACTAATAAAAATCGAAGTATGCGAGAAACCCGCGCCAGCATCACCCCTTCCTCACCGCATCCTCCCTGCCAGCGCGGCCGCCAGCCGCCGCTCGCCTTTCTGCGGCAACCAGCAATTCTAATTTAGTGACTCAGGAACGTTTTGATCTACCCATCCAATCTCATTATTCAGCAGGCCAGATCCACTGACCCAGAGCTCCACATAATACCCTGCTTGTAATTACTTGTAAATATCTCCCCTCCTTATTACCTGATATTCACAATACAAACAAAAGGAGAGAAAATGAAAGGACAGATGCCGGAAAAGGAATGGAAGCGTTTAAAAATCGAGGTGAATGGGTGCTACTCGGTTTCAAAAAACCACAAAAATGCAAAGAAAAAAAGTCTGGGGAAAGGAATAAGTAGTTGTTTAAGAGGCAAAGAGTATATGCATAAGTATGAAAATCAGAAGAAAAGATTAAAGAATGATGAAGAGAACAAAAGCAAGCAAAGCTACACGAATGCAAACTAAATTCAGCAACACATTTAAATCGTGATAAGTTTTGTAACACAAATGAAGAAACATGCTTAGGAAGTTGGCCGGTTCCTTCAACCATTTCGCTCATACCAAAACCAGGTCTTCTAGCCTCATTTGTCCTGCAACACTGAATCCTATTCACCTAATATTATATTTTCCCCATCTACTGTAACAATAAATAGCGCTCAGCACCTTTTCTTCCTCTAACCAAGAGATATAAACTACCTTTTCCTTACAGAAATCAGACACATTCGCAGATCTATTATTTCTGATAAAAAGCGTATCTGTTTCTTCTGTCTACCCTAACCTCCTCTGACAGATGCAGGAAAATAATTTTTATTTAACAGTTCTATTAACAGCATTGTCACCATCCTGCTCTGTGTGTTGTTAAAAAAAAAAAAGTATCTTTGGGATGCCTTGCTTCGTAGCTCATCTCCATCATGTATGCGAGCTACGTCATAGTTATCAAGTATTTAAAGAATCAATGCTGCAATTAAGGCAAATAAAAAAAAAAAATAAAATCAACAGACAAAATAGAAACTCCCAAGTCTTTACTTTCACATCCTTTCTTGCTCACATCACTTGCAAAACGAATGAGTATTGGAAAAATGATGTGAAACGGCTGGAAGTAAAGCAAACTGGCTAACAAATGTACTCAGAAGACTATTACTATTTTAAATTCCTCTTCATGAACTTTCCTCTAGCTGTCTTTAAATAGTAATTTTTAACCTATTAATTGAAGCACTAATATTTACTATTTCATTAAAGCATCCAAGAATGAGTCTTATGGTGTTTTTTAAAGGCATAATAGCCTCATAGCTAAATTTTGCTCTTCAGTTTGTAGCGTTTCACTAAAGGTCCTGTCAAAAATCTCCTATCCATAAAAACATTCTGTTTTAACATGCAAATCCCGATGTAAAGCTAACCTAGTACCCAGGGAATTAGTTTCAAACGTATGCACCTTGCTCCCACAAAAAAGCATCTTACTACAGCCAAATTCATTTGCCTTTAGAACAGAGGATAGGTCTCCAACAGTGAAAAACAGTGATACTAAAATCTTCATTAAATTCTCTTAAATATGAGTTTAAAAACAAACAAACAAACAAAACCAAGCCAAAAAAAAAAACATGCCAAAAACAAAACACAGAAACAGAGCTTTTAAATAAACGAAATCTAGGACAACACAACTTCTCTGCTAAATTCAAGTCTAAATTCATGGAACATCCATCACTACCGACTGAAGCGACCTTACACTGAAACTTGTGACAAACTTAACTACAGCGATACAAGTGTTGTTTCTCTAATAAGCTTAGCAGATTAAAATTTAGCCATTTAAGTCTGATTGACCAACCTGTTATAAAGACTTGTGACCTTGTACCCTATACAAGACTAAGATTCAAACCTACTAAAGAAAGTTTTCCATATTAGGGAGAAGAAAATGTAAAGTATTAGATTCTCATTTTTTATCCTCTCTCCTCAACTAGAAGAATTATTCTATAAAACCCTAGGTTTTTTAGTGGATTCCCTACTAAAGATTTCATTGCTCCTATTTAATCCTTCAGCAAAATTACATTATTGTTTATGGCATTACAGTAGTTTATATGGCAGGGTGCAAGAGTCACAAACTGCATATAGCTATTAAAAAACCCCTACATCTGCTTACTCGGCTATTTTAAAATGTATGAAAAAACAGTAGTTCTGCTTGCTTGCCTCATTATTACTCTTAATTCTTTCTCTATGTAAATCTATGCAGTGTTTGAATGGCTGTCACTACTCACAGCATGCAAGTTCACTGGAACAAATCAGAAAACCCACTAGTGTGGGTGGAGTGAGACGGATGCCACTTATTTCTTCTAGAGAAGAAATACCTTAAACTTCTTCAAAAGCATCAATGCAGAGGTACAGCTCCATTCGCGCTGGGTGGGTTGAATAAACTATATCAATTGGAAAAAAAAAAAAAAATCACATTGCTAATGACTATACCAACAGTGAAAGCATCAAACCTTGAAAATATAGAAAACGTCCTGGAACAAACAGATGGGTTTAGTCACATAAAAATGGGGTTTATACTATTACGTCACACCTGTAGGCGAGACAACAAAAGGCTTCTAAACAGCAATAAAAGAAAAAAGGTCTGTTGTCTCTTGTGACAAAAGGTTCAACAAATTGGACCAATTGTCAAAATGTGATCACCGACCTCCGGCCAGCCTGCTCCAAAGGCTTCCCCACTTTCGGTAGGCTGGGATGAGACTTCTATTGCCTGAAGCAGTAACTGTCCAATAAACGTACAGGAATCAAACCAACTTTGGCAACAGGTTAAGGAGACGACGCTGGTCTAAGCAGAACCTTTTTTACAGCACAGGCAGTTTTGGCCTGGCCAAAAAGGAGGAACAAAGTGAGGTTAAAAAGCCATATATAAGCAGCCTGAGAGGCAAAAGAAATGAGGCAGTGATCTTCCCAGCCATCAACACATCTTTCAAATCACAAACTGGTCGACAGAAGGAGAGAAAAAGGCATTTATGAGAAATTAACTTGGCAGGGCAGGACAGGGGAAGGTTACCCTCTGAGCTCATCTGCAGCAGGAGGTGGAAAAAGTTCCCATCTCCTTTCGCTATCCATTGTGGAGAGACATGGAAAGGTAAATAAGGGTTCCTCCCCCTCAAAATTTAAATAGTGTAAAAGTACGGTTTTACAAATTGCAAAATGTAGATCAAAACTGTTTCACAACTAATTTATTACTGGAATTGCTTTGTTGTCAAATAAACACTCTTGGTAGTTTCAACCATGAACAGTTTTTGATAATGACTTTGAAAAGAATAGTTTATTTTAATGGGCAAAAAGGCAAAAATTAAGACCAGGTTGCACCAACAGCAGGAGGTAATTCACATATCTTCAACATGATCTAAAATGATCAAGTCCTTTTGAGAAACTCCACCTCTGTTTTCAGGTTAATAATCTCTGCCATCCTGTTATTTAATAGTTACGGCTTCCCCCACCAAGCACGCAAATCTTCCCCTCAAAAAGCTACAAATAAAAAAGCAAAACACGCAAAACTGAACAGCAGAATTTATAAAACCAAGTTTCCTGAAACAACCACCCACCAAGGCACCCAGCTCAGGAAAAGAAACGCTAAAATGCCTTTATATGTCCCCGAGGAATCCAATGTAACTGTCTGTGTAACATCAGAGCCTTTCTTTCTGTTTCACAGGGTAATTAGTTTTTAGTTATCTACAAGATTTTGCTCCAAAAATTAAGCTTATTTCTTTAATAATACAAGCAGAAAACAAACTCTTTTTCCCCCCGATTTACTTTTACCTCATGTATCTGATCAGGTCCTCCCAGCCTAAGATGATGCATAAATATTCAAGGAACGCTCAGTTAAGTTGTGAAGACTTTCGTTCCAAAGATTTTACTCTTTTGCAAAGTTTAAAAATTAAGCATATCTAAAATTTCTTTCTTCTCCTAATTGCTCAACTGTATTTCCCCAGTTTTTGTGGAGAGCGGGGAGGAGACTTCACTATTTCGTTATTTCACTTCCTCACAGGAACTGCCAGAGAAAAGAACATTTTCATTTTCTCCTGTAAAAAACGGAAAAACACAGGCTTCTAACACACATTCAAAGACTTATTTATGAAACCATAAAGAAACAAAGGCAAAAAGCGCACAACAGATTTGTCTTCTTTTCAGATGAGACTGAATCCTAACCAGAAATGTTAAAAATTAACAGAAAGCCCCAAAACCAAACCGCCACTCATTTTCCTTTCCTAATTGCAAGGCTGCATCCAGCACCGCCAGCTTCAGCCAGAAAAGCAGGGAGGAGATGTTCTGGTGGTGACCAAGCGTTGTCCCAGTGGTCGAGCCTACGAAGGACACACAGACACCAATAAATACAATTTTTAGTAACAACCTGGTTTATTCAGGCTGACAGAGCTTTCCGATGCGGATCTGGCGATGGGGTGATGTGCCGGTACAGCCTCAGGTTGAGCAGCTCGGGAATCCAGGAGCTACAGCCACGGCAGGTGACAGGTCCGTGGCGGAAAGGCACCGATTGTCACCATTCCCTGCTGGCCAGGCACCACAAACGCAATAGGAACTCACTCCTGCAGCTGGGAAAAACGCGGCAGGACAGAGCAATCGGTGTTGTAAAAGATGTTTAAGGTTGAAAAAAAAAAAAAAAAACAACAACCCAACATTTTTGATGACTTTCAGTAACACCCTAAAAACCACTGCTTTCCAGAAATTGCAGATTCAAATTATAACCACATCAATAACTTTTTTTAAATTGCATGTTCTTTTCCACCCTAGGATCACCAGACTCTGCATGAACAAGCTGCAATACTGGCATGAACTGCACAATCCTGTTAAGCCTCAAAAAACCCCCAAAATAAGACATCCCCAGGAATAAACAGTCCCCTGATTCCAAACAGGGCACAAGCTGTAGGATAAAAACCCTTCGAACTCAAACGCTGTGCCGGGCTGAGCACAAACCCAAGCCAGGCAAACCCAAACCAACCCCAGGGAAACCTCTGCCCCAAACACAACCCGCCAACCGCCCAAGAAACCACAAATTGCTTTTTCCAGGCTCATCCGAACTAAGGACGACGCTCCCCCAGCCGTCGCGAGGACTGACAGCGTACCCCGCAATTCCGCGGGTCAGAAGCATCCCTGCACAAACACAGAGCGGCGGAACGGAACTGGGAAAACTGCAAGTGAAATGGCAAGTCATAAATACAGATTTACTAAACTAATTGATACAAACAAACAAAAAATACATCTTCTGGACATTCCTCAGTCACCTTCATACCACAAATTCCTCCTCACTGGATAGTGTCAGATGTTACAGAAAACAGTTTAAGAGGCACGAGGAGATGAGTTTCATACCTGCCCCCCTCAATTCCCCAGCACATGGACATTTAGAAGCACAAAAATCGTTAAGACTTAAGATTTTCATGATAAAATCTGCACTGACCAGCACAGCTTCTATCACTCAAACTTGTTGTTCTGGCAGGAAAATACAACAAAATTCCTTTTCTTTTGAAGGCTGGGTGATGCTGGAGGGGCATGCCTTCTTTGCAAATATTTTTATTTCTTCTTAGGTCAATTAAAACAGAGCCCATGTCCAGAGGTAAACCCACGGTAAGACACAGCAGAAAGCACCTTGGGATAGACGGCACATTTATTCCCTAGCGATCAAAACCAGCTTTCATAGCACTGAAAAAAGTCACTACTTCTGCTAATGTAACTATATTCTTATAACACACCAAGAATATATTAACCAGCACACAATCCATACGTTCGAATCGGCCTGGATCGCGAGGTGCTCGGGATCTAAGAGCTTCTACATTGTCTCCACCCGGCTCATTTGGCTAGAAATACCCAAACAAATCACGGGGTTGGATTAAAAGTGGTTTTAATTTAAACTGACATTTTCTTACAGGAGATAAACTCTTTGGTATTTTCTAACTATACAGCGTGGTTTCTCCAACAAAAAGATTTATTTTATATGACTCCTACAGAAAACGTACCAGTATTTATTTCCACTGTTCTCTCCCTCTGCATACATTTAGTCTGCAAACTGCGCGATGAAGTATGTCCTCAGTTCCACCGCTCAGGCTGACAACAGTATTTCATAGCTGCTTAAAAAAATAAAAAAGCAAGCCCATAATTTAGAAATAATAAGGCAACTGAGAGCGGTATTTGTCCTACTGATTTTCCCACTAACTCCCTAGTGATTAGCAAGAAAAGACACAGCTTGAATCTCAGACCCTAGACTTAGTTTATAAACCTGGCCCTTCAGGAAAACCCATGTTCTAGACTTTAACTGTAACTGAGTTGTCTAACATTATAATTGGCCTAACAAATAGACCATCTAAACGCATGTAGATTTTATAAACTAAGTTTTCAGACCAGAACCTCACTTCAGAGGACTTAGCACAAAAATGCCACTATTATACTGATGCATAATTTAATCACTGCCATTTCCAATACACATGCCTTTTGGTTCCAGTGTAAAGCATTACCACATTCAGGGCTTTTTTCCCCTCCTAAAGTAATAGCTGAGAAGAAAGCCAGAACACCCTATAGTTTTGGTGACTGTGATACTTTTATTCCTCCCTCTGACCTTAACAAACACCAGAGTATGGCAGATGTCTCTTCAACCAGCCTGGATACACGACGTGGTGCTGTCAGTGCAATGTTAGACCAGTCTTATTCTGAAAAACATTCCCCAAACCAAGAGTCTGTCTTCCTGAAGATCCTTAAGAGGAACACAATTAGTTGCGAAATAGCACCTTCCCTCGTATCGGGTTATTTTTACATAATATTTTATACAACTACACATCTAAACAGCCTCAAAACAGCGAGGAAGGGAGAGTGAAAGTCATCATAGAAAGATAATTTTTAACATGCAAGAGGGACTAACTGGGCTTTATACAGAAAACGTCAACAGAACAAGACACCGGAAGAAACGTGGTTTTAAGACAAGATGCAGGAAACCGGGGTAAGGAACTGCACATTGCAGGGCAACTACAGAAGATGCTGGGTTTTCAGGATCCAAGATACTGCATCCAACATATTTCCCATTTTGGGACCAGTCATAAAAAATAAAGTCCTGTTGATTGCTGACCCTGTTATCCAAACCACTCAGTGAAATACCGAGGTATGCTTGGGAAATTATAACTACGCACCTTCCAAACACCTTTTGATTTGTAACTCCACTTGCTTGGTTTTCCTAAGTTAATTGTCAATAGCAAATATTGTAGCAAAGCAATTTTTAAAAGTGCAACAAGATTGAAGAGAATGAGTGTGGAAATTGGGACCTTTGTAGGAAAAGAAAGAGAGAGCGAGACAGTTATTAAGGAAGATAAATATTTTCACTAATTACTGTTCAAGCAAAGTATTTCTGCATTAACTTATTTTGCTATGTGAAAAAAAATGGTCTACTCAAAGCAAGAATGTTATTTCCCAGCATTAACACTGGGGCCTTCAAAAGAATGGCTGGCTGACTAGTGATTTGGCAAACCAACACCCAATGATGAGAAAAGAAACTTTCTGAAGGGAAGACATGGCTCATCGCCTATTTTTCTGTCACCACTCAGACCAGAATAACTCCTCGAGATGCACATCAGAATCGTACGTGTGTGGAGAAGCAGCATCACTGCGTGACAGAGCTTGTTAGTTATCAGATGGAAAATACTCCTGAAGTTCACAAAAAACAGCAACTCAGAATGAACCTGGATCTTAAGTCAATTCACTGCTTTGAACAGTAACTGAATCCGGTTAAGTCAATTTAGAGCGGGAAACACGTCTGGTTATTGCTTCCAAGAAACAGGTCACCTCAGATTTCAATGGAGGCACCAAACAATTTGGTGGTCCCTTCCCTCCTCCCCGAGGAGTAGCAGGCGAGGAGATGCCAAGGGGGAGCTGGGAAGAGCAGAGCATCGAGGAGCGGCAAAAGCCAAACCGTGCTGGCAAGAAGGAAAAGCAACAGGCACCAGCTCCCGCCGAGGTCCCACCAGCCACGCTGGACCATCTCACCCTCTTCCAGAGCCCGCAGTACCGCGAGGTCCCCTGCCCGAAACCTCAAGCCAGTTGAGGCGTATCGGATCAGTCCAACTGTTTCGGATCAAAGCGGTCATCGGTCTGACCTGGAACTGCGTCAGGGTAACTCCAGTCCCTGATGGACCTGAATTAGAGCAGCACTTAAAAAAAGAAAGCACTGCTTCAATTCCCTGTGCAGACACCAGGCGATTTCACCAGGGTCCCGCACGCCCTTTGTCAAAGCACATCAACACTCATTAATTTTATTCCCCTTGTACCCGCTGTTATCACAGCGTCCCGTGTCCCCCAGAGACACACTGCCGCGCTCCAGTATCTGAGCAAGATCTTAACACGTCCCGTTTTGGCCACTGATCCCCCTTCTCGTACTTCTAAACGTCAGAAGCAGGAGCGCCAACTTTCACACCGACGTCATGACTACAGAGAAGAAAAATTAAGACATTTCTTAACATAATTAAAAAAAAAAACAAAGAAACCTTCATTGCATACCATCAAGTACCGCTAGATGCGCCCTGAAATGATAAATATCCCACTTGATACAACCTAGACTTGGTAGAATGAATTTCCTGCACCCGGCACATTCCAGATTATTGCAGACGCTGCCACTAGTAACTGCCCAGGAAAACATCTGGAGTTAGGCTCCCGAGCCCCTCTCCTCTCTACAAGCAGCTTTAAACCTAATTATGTTTTTCCAGTAAGTGTCCCTAAATCCTCCTGCCATGAGAAGCAGATTCATAGGGAAAACTCTTTAACAACCGACCCAACCTAGGCAAAGGCCGGCACTACGCACCATGCACTGCTACTGTGACACGAAATTACAAACTACCTCTGAGCATAAATAAAATTGCTAAGATATTACCATGGCAGTAACAGAAAATCCTGTTAAGACATAAAAATATGTCATGACAGATGGAAGGGAAAAGAATATTTTCATTTGAAATACAGCCAAAAATTTAAAGACATAGAAGGGGAAAGGCAAGGAGAAAACCTGTGCGAGCTCCTACTTTTTGTAACTGCGTAACTGGCTACTGTATCTAATGACATCAGTAAACTTTACACTTTTCCTATCTGCACTGCAAAATATTATTAACATATAGGTCCTATACATTCGTTTTCTCTACGGATTGTCCTGTAAAAGCCACAAATGTTCCAGAATCCCTACCTCTGCCACCCAACATGACCTTGGTAAGACACGGATGAAACCAGATGCGGACGGCGACCTCCCCTGTGCCAAAAGCAAAGGCAGGATGGCGCAGGTCAGTGCTCCGAGAGCAAGCAGTGAAAAGTGGTTATGGACAGATATCTAAAGATCTGTTCTTGGAGGGAAGAGGAAGCCCAGAAGCACGTGGGGGAAGCGCGGGGGGGCAGCTGGATCTCTGGTTTGTGCTCTTCGATCAACGCCTCCCCGCTGGTAGGAGATGCTGCCCATCGCTGCGATTGGATCTAAAGAACTATTTTACTGGCATCATTCATCTGTCAGAAGCCCATTAGCCCATCCCCAAAATACCCGTTAATGAAAGCATACTTATATCACGCCATGAAAAATAAAGGTTCATTAGCAGTGCTTTGGTGAGAGGCAACCAAATGCCACTGGGGTTTTTTGTTTGCTCAACCATTTACCCAACAACGTTTACATCGGGGTAGTGAAGTATACTAAAAAGAAAAAAAAAAAAACAACAACAATCTTTCATCGAAAAACTCTATTCTCGTTACAAAGTATTTGAGCAGGTTATGAAAGAGGAGACAGCAGTTGCTAACTGAAGTTAACTTGGGCCCAGAAGACTCGTTCTGTTTGCACGGGAGCCACCGCACCACGCGCCTCCCAGGTTCCACCAACGCGCACACAAAGGGACGAAAAACCTGCACCTGGAAGAAAAACGCACCGAAATTTTACAGCTGGCCCTACAACACGCTGGCACTGAAAGCCTTTCAGCGTTACCGAAGAAGGCAGAAAAGGACTTTAAAAAGGCACATTTTAGTGCAATGCAGATACAAGGTAAGAGCAATTAGGAGAAGTTGCCAGGACATAAGAAATTTGAATGTCTGCTAAGGCAATCTTACTCACTTTCTCCCAAGAAAAACCTACACGTCAACAATGCACTAAAAACCCCGCAAGCTAACACCAATAACTATTATTATTTGGCTACTCTATGTACACAAAAAACATTGTTACCGGTTTTTTTGGTAGCTACTACCACTTCATCAAAAAAATATTTAAACAATGTTTTGCGGAATGTTTGTCCTTGAATGCGGTTCTTTTGCATCAGTTTACACTGCCTGAAACAGGAAACAAAGTGCCTCCGAAGCTAAAACACATTCTTTCTAACAACTGCGCTTCCTATGTTTTTATTGAGTAAGAAAATACTTTAACTGAACTTCTAAGTAAATCTTAAGATATAGCACCATTGAAACTCCTGCCTTTGAGGATAAAAGGCAGTCATCGGTTAACCAACCAGCATCAACACGTAGTAGTTGACACAGTAATAAAACCGTAAGAATAAAAAAATGCAGCAAAAAATGGTAAGAATTCACAAACAACTCTAAAGAGACTGTAAGCGTTGGCGACCTGCTGACAGCGTTCGCTGACCGGGGGCTCCAGGATCGCTCCTCATCTGCCTTTTTACCCTCCAAGCCTTGTTTTCTTGCAAACGTCCAGCCACTCAATAATCCTGAACCTGTGGAAGAGCTTTGGTGGCCGGAATAGGTGGGTAGGGAGTTAAATATGCAAAAAATATTTACATGGACACTTCTAAACCTATATTGCTTAATTCCAATTACTTTGATTACTGGAGCACAAGGAAAACAACTATTTTCCTACTAAAAAAACCCAACCAACAGTGCGACACTTTGGTCCTCAGTGTTAGCCACGTTCCTCATCCCTCTGTCCTTTGCCACGGCCCATCTGTCTTACGGCACAGGTGGCCACACAACTACTTCTGAGCCCGTGGACCGGCCCACTGCAGCCCTCCGTGCCATCTGCTTACGAGCTGGGGGTCACCGCA
Organism: Dromas ardeola; assembly: GCA_013398915.1. Taxonomy (NCBI): domain Eukaryota; kingdom Metazoa; phylum Chordata; class Aves; order Charadriiformes; family Dromadidae; genus Dromas; species Dromas ardeola. The sequence goes on along the minus strand of VYZM01019504.1, from coordinate 110,426 downwards.
CGGAAACCAAGCGTCTCGCCAACCGCACACCCCGCTCCTCCGAACCACCTCTGACTAGTGGAGAAGGACAGGAGAAGCCACGTCTTCCTCGGCAGAGACAACCCCTCCCTGGCGCTGCTCCGGTTCCGAACAAAGACACCTTGCACGGCTCGAGATCAAACTGCGAACGAAATGAGTTACTATATTAAAATAACCTTAAATTAATCCCCATGCTCGCACGTTTGACAGGAGAGCAGTGAAAACACTGGCAGATGCCATTTTGCGCGCTCCGCGGAGGATACTGGCGCTCAGTCCTAGGTATAAGCTTTGCAGAAAAGTTCTGCCAACCCCTTCCCTTCCCAAACATATAGAAAAAAATATTTTTATCTGGTTATTAACGCTAATGATACTTAAAAAAGAGAAAACACTGGCAAACCAATCAAAAGAGGGAAATACGGCAATTATCACAGGCCAGTTGCAGTACTGTTATTGTAAGTTAAGTCATTTAACAGGCAGATAGGATTTGCAGAACCACCTCCCATTTTAAATTGCGCCCACTTCCCCAGAGAGGATATTCTGGCAACTGAAATCATAAAATTAAAACAAAAAAAAAAAAAAAAAAAAAGCCCTACAAAAAAATTTTGACATTTCCCCTAAC
>VYZM01019504.1:93472-106209 GCA_013398915.1 Dromas ardeola | reverse complement strand
GGCTGAACGTGGGGCTGCAGCAGGGCAGGGGGCTGCGGCGGAGCTGGGGACAGGACCAGCGCGTCGCCTTTGGGCTGCAGACTCGGGACTTTGGTGCTTTTCCAGGTGGGGGCCGGGGCGCTGAGCCCACAGCGCTCATGAGCATCGACCCTCGGTTTTAAATCGGGTTTGTGCAGCACCTTCAGCATCGGCGTTTTTTCTCGGGGTGCTGCGCCCAGCCTGCCGCCTGCGCATCCCCGCACGGGCTGCCGGTGCTGAGCCAGCTCCTTTTAATGAACAAATGAGCGCTTACAGTTAGAGGAAAACAGGTATTTTTAAGATTAAGAGGCTGAGTGCTTTTCCCAGATGCTCACTTTTCCCGGTGCTCCTGGCCGCTCCCTGGGGAACGCTGCTGTTTCCCACCGGTGGCTTTGCCCCGTCCAGCGTGTCCTGGCGCGGGTGACCTCAGTGCCGGTGCGGGAACGCTGCCCGGCACCGCGGCCTGTCCCGCCGTCCCCCGCTCTGGCCTGTGACCTCCCGGCACGGCCCTAACGGCCTTTCCCATCTGCTGCCTCTGACTCATGTTTTAAAGAAATGAAGGATGATGAATCCCATTCGCCAATGGAGTCATCGCCATTAATGACACGCCTGCGTCCTCTCCTCGCTCCGGCCCTGGCTTCCTTCGGCGGTACCGAGGTCCCGTCCCCAGCTCCGGCACTGATGCTCCAGAGGCCACCCGGCACCTCTCCGCCTCCAAAACACCGGCGACGCTCTGGGCTCCCCAGCACCGACCTGGCACCTCGCACGGAGTCTGCACCCAAGAAGAGATGCTGAGCCCACCCAGCACTCACACGGGGCCAGCCCCGGCTGCTCGCACCCACCAGGCAGCAGCGGGTGGCCCCGGGCTGGGAGCCCTGGGCCAGCACTTGGCTCTGGATGCTGCCTGCTCAGCCGGGGACACAGGCCCGGGGCTGGTTTCCCAAGGGGACCAAGCGCTGGCTCCTGGAGCACTTGTACAACCCCTCGCATGAGCATAAATGTCAAATTCCTTAAAAAAACACTTGCCACGTTTTCGGCTGATGGTCGGGACGTGGTGCCAGCAGGGAAAAGTGGCTCCTTCTAGCTTTTTGCAATTAATTACTTTTCGATTCTGCTGTTTATCTGCTTATTCCCACTTTGTGGGACGGAGCAATCTGGCTTCCCCCTACCTTCAACGCTCCTGATAAAGCCCCTGCACCTCGAGCTCCTCTGCCTAAGCCACCCCGTTTTCAGGCATGGGTGCTCACCCTCTCCTTCAAAGTAATGCAGATTTCCCTATGACGGCTCAGGTATCCCAGTGCCCTGCACTGGACTTCCCAAAACTCTCCAAACCAGGTGACTATGGCACAGAAAACAAGAGGAAGGGCACAGGATGCTGCGCTGCTCAGCCACCACACGTCACCTCGTGCTTTGGGGTTGTGGAAGCTCCCAGTGATGTAAGAGCGAGGGGTCGGTGCTTTGCTGGGATAAGGGCTCCCATCCTCTTCCTCACGGGCAGGAGACAGACATCCCAAATCTCCCAGGAATTGTCTTCATTTCAAGATAAGAGAGTGAGCCTGTCCCTAGGTGCTTGTGGTGGGGGGGGGACGACAATAACAACTGCTGAGTCTCTCCCATGTGTCACCACACCCCAAAACGTGGCTTCGGGCTTCCTCGGCAGCGCCAGCTGCTCTCCCTTCCCCAGTGAATCTCAGCTCCCTCCTGTTTGCTGGGTGCTCGCCCAGTTACAGACCCAAATTACCCCCCAACCCATCCAGCAGAGCAGCCGAGGCTGGCAGAGACACCGCTGCACGAGCACTCGGCTTGGAAACAGGCCATTTGTGTCACCTGGTCCCACCCTTCGCACCACAGAGCAGGCAGAGATGAACCGCAGCAGCGGGAGGCGCGGGGAGAGACGAGCATCACCCCGGAGAGGCGGCAGCACCAGAAGCTCCGCCATGGGAAAAGCCTCTCGTCAGCTACCGCATCCCCAGTCGATAACGTCCGCTCAGCGTAGACCCCCCCTCAAAACACGGCAGCAGTCAGGGGAGGCCCAGCAAGTCCCCAGCAATAAAGAAAGAAAAGGAAAATCATGCGGTAAAACCAGAGGAGCAGGAAAGAGGAGACGCTGGTTTGGTCGCTGGCCCTGTCGCTGCCTGCAAAGATCCCAACGCTGATGGGTCTCTCGCACCGGCCTCATTAGCGTAGATTTAACACCGGGATGTTTCATTTAGGGGAAGCGACAGTAAAAAGAGAGAGGAGAGAGAAGTGACTCTGAAGAAGCTCCAGGACAAACCCTCTGCAGGCTCCAAGGCGGCAGGAGGGACGCCCAGGGACACTGGCCCCTCCGAGCTGCTCTGGCCCCCCGAGGCTGTCGGCAGGGGAAGAACAGCAGAGGAATATCACTGCCAAAGCCTTCGCCGCCGGTTACCACAGAGCAGGCGGGTGCTCACGAGGCTGCCAGGGCTGCATGCGCTCCTCATCCCAGGTTTTTGCAGGGAAGGAAGCCGCATCTCCCCTGTCCTTTGCACAGGATGCTGCAGTCGGGAGCCCAGCCCCAAAGGAAACCAGGGGTTTGCACCCGCGAGAGCTGCCAGCAGCACGCTTAGAAACAGGGAAGTGACAAAAACACTGTCAAGCTCGTAACCAGGAAAGGAAGGCTTAATTAACCTTCCTTTGAAAAACCTGAGATCCCTTGCTGGAAGGGACTGGGGAGGTGGCAAAGCATCCCCCCCTCCCCGTGCCTGGGGCTGTCGCAGGGGAGCTCAGGGCCCCAGCTCCGCAGGCTGGGTGCTCCCTGCAGCGTCACTCCTCCGGGACTGGGGGGTATCACACCACTCCCTTTGCTCCCAGACCCAGCTGCAGAGGTGTAGTTTTAACTACGGAAATAGCAAAAGAAAAACCCTCAAAACAAACAAACAAAACCCCAAACCCTACAAAAACAAAGCCAAACCCTCACCACCAAGCAGATGCTTCAAACCTAGCCAGGCACAGCACGCTGAGCAGCTAGAGCTCTGCTGGCCGCTCTCACAACCTATTTGCCTGCTCTCCACTGCCCTTCTGAATTTAAGAGAGCAGCTCCCAACTCCACTCATACATTCACTGCTCCCCCTGCACCGTTTAAATCAGTAGCGACTGCCAGAGCTTCCAAGAAGCCGATTCCCCGAGGTACCACGCCGTAAATCCGAGCCAGCGCCACAGCTGCTGCTTTTCCACATTAGAAGTTTCTCCAGCCTCAGCCCCCACTGCCAAGGTTACTGCTGCGACCCCGATCCCACGCTCCGAGCTCAGGAAAACGGCGTGAGGGAGCTGGAGACACGTCTGGTTCCACCTGCAGCACAGGTGGTGAAGGGGCCAACGTGATGGTACTTGGAGAAAAAGTGTGGGCTCACGGCTCCCCAGCCCTTGGTTGAGCACAGGTACGTCTCAAGAACCAGCTGGCATTCGGCATCTTGAAAAGTAAGCATCAGAATGTAAATATTTAGGATATCCTTTCATGAGAAAGCATCCGGAGAGCCAATGGACAAACAAGCCGGAGGGATAGAACAGAATATTTCAGTTGCTTCCCACCTCAAGATGCTGCAGGCAGTTGGTATTTGCCTGACAAGTTCATAACACGCACCTACGAGCTGACTTCAGCACTGTTAGACAGAACAAGACAAGAACATTCACCCCATTTTCTCCCAAAGGAATGCTTTATTGACAAGTTTCCTCACTATTTATCTGTATAGAGAAACAGTTCAATACCCAAGCTCCAGCAGTCCCCGTTTCACTGGCTCTGTTCCTCGCAGGGAGGCCAGTTTCAGTCAAACAAGGAGCACCAGTAAATGACACTCCACACTCCACCTACTGCCAGTACATCTGCCTTCTAATATTTCATCCTGTGTCCCCAGGTCTGCAGAGGGAGGGGAGCAGGGGTGGGGGAAACAGAGATTAATCAGCAGGAAAGTGTCAAAACTTGCTTCTCTAAAGAAGGGTCAGAGACAGCCCCTCCAGGGTGGTGAACCACTAAAACTACCCAGATATGTACATAAGCAAGTCTAAAGACCTGAGTAAGTCCCACTTCGCCTCTAAGGCACAGAATTGCTCACTCCAGGTATTTCTATGTGGAGGCACCTCGTCTAGAATAAGATCAGGCCTCTAGAAGAAAACTCAAGACTTTTTCAGCTCCTGAGCAATGAAATTGGACATCAAAAGAGCAAAACATCCAGCCCCTGGGGGAACCGGTTGAGCTCCGTGACCCTCTGCCAGTTTTGTAAACCAAGGTTAGAGCTGGGGCTTTCAACTGAAAAACCCATCCAGTCACAGTCAGATGTACCAGATGGAGGAGCCCAAAGAGAGCAGAACAGAGTCCCTCCAACGTGGCATCCGTATTGCTAGAGACAGCTTTGGCCTTTTCAATCTGGCCCTGTTGCTAGCAGCCTTCAGAAATTCTTCCTCCAAGAACGAAGGCATAGGCTGAGAAGGGAGAAGCAAGTTTCATACACTCAGGAAATGGAGTGCACCACTGAATTTAACACAAGAACTGGCTTATAAGCATGCTGCTACTACTGCATGATGCAAAACTCCAGTGCTCAACATCCAGCTTTATAACCCTTGCAGTCTTCTCTATAGAAAAAAATCATAAACCAGTAAAGCGTAAGGTGATGTAAGGCTTGCAATTCAGTTTCAGAGTCCAAGGGAGCATTTCCCTAATATGATGCCAAAGCTTCTTTTTTTGTTGTTGTTGTTTTTAAGCTTTATTTCTTTAAAGTTCATTGCATTTAAAAAATAAAGATTTTTAGTTTTGTTAAAGCTAGAGCATTAGTGTAACAACGAGGCAGCTGCTAAGTGAAGTTTCCCTTTTGGGAGCCCAGAAAAAACCCAACTGTTTACCCCATTTACCAGCCTACTCCAATGAGAGCTAGAGAAAACAGTAACAGGAGAAGCCTGGGAGCTCATGGAGAAGCTGCACGGCATGCCCCGAACAGAGACTGTAGCCAGAAGCTGAAGCTAAGATGCCCGTGCACTTGGCTTCTCCGATAACTGCCCTCCTCACGCTGCTCAGGGTGACGTATCTGTTCCAAGCTGTATCAGACAGGGGAAAACTGTTTTTAGCTATACCACTGGCATTTCTGAGCTACTTTAAGGAAACTCCATCTTACATGCTCTCCCAAGAGGACAGCAGTGATACATTTAATCTACAAACTTTAGTGTAAAATATTATTTGTGTACAAAACTTTGCATTCTCTTTATTTGACTTAGATCCAGCAGCAGTGTCTATGAATGAATGATGGATCTCTCCAGACTGGCTCTCAGCCCCTTCTTGGATTCGCGTGTTGTTGCTGTTGTGAAGATTTGGGAGGGAGGGGGCTGGCTCTTACAGTTGTGCACAGCCGTGCAAAGCCACATCGCAGGTCTAAAAAGGAGTGTTGTCTTGTGGAGGCTTGTCTCCGGCTCCCGAGGGGGAGTGGAGGCCATCGGTGCTGTTTTCCCTGCTGCCCACCACTCTGGACTGAAGGGAGAGAAGAGAGTCAGGATAACAAGAAGCCAGCACGGAGAATAACAAGTCAACTCCCCCTTGTCAAGGTCACCTACTGTAGCACAGACTTCACATATCTGAGAGGCCATTTGCGCAAATACTAGTCTACAAGAAAAACATTGCCGAAATTAAAGTTTCTGCATAAGGCTTCAGACTACGTGTTTACAAGACAAAGCAGATTGTTACCTTTATGGTCCCAACTCTATCTTCAAATGACTTGAAGGTCGCAGAATTCCTTGAAGAAAGGAGAGGGGGAAAAAAAACAAACAAAGAACAAATCAAGACAAGCCAGTTCTTAATTAAATCAAATCGCACAGCGTGACTGGGCTCTCTGGCCTCTCCCGTGCAGTGACAGCAGCACCCAGAACATTTCCAGCTCCTCACAGCCTTTCGCACAAATCTCTCAGGCATATCAGACAAGAACGCCACATACAAACTCTGAAGGAAAACATTTATACCACGTGCAATCCACTCAATCGCTCAAGGTAAAATGTTGAGGGAAACAAGTCCTAGTTCACTAGGGAATCAACGCACGGTAAGTAGTGAAGAAACTAGCTCTTAAGTTTTACCAGGCTTCCAAGTAAAAGCATGCTGTCTTAAATAATGGAAAGGAAAAGCTGAAAAGGGTTTAAAACAAAGGCTGCAGTTTCCCATATACATCCCGCGGGCAGGAAGGGGAAGGGCTGTGTGCCTGTAACCTATGGGCAGCTTTATTACTACAGGAGTGATCGTTTGAATCATGAAATATTAATTAAAAAAAACACAGTGTAATAAGTTACTCAGAGCATTTCTTATTTCTAGCAAGAAATCCAGGTCCATTGTTTGACAACGTAACAAGCTTCTTTGCTTGCAAACGACTCCAGGGGAGTGCTCGGCACCGAGCACTGGGACTGGGCAATTACTCACACAGAGCTGCTCTCCCCAGGCTAAGCCGTGGGAGCACTGGGAGATGACTTGCCTCATCTAAGTTATTTTCGTTCCAAAGAGTCGCTTTATATCTGTGCCTATAAAATAACCTCTGTCAATCTGGAACGAGGACAAAGAGAGAGAGGGCTTCTGTGGGCCTCATCCAGCCCTGGCAGCCATTTCTCCTGCAAGGAGATCACCAGCCAATGCAGCACAAGGGTACGTGAGAAGGGCACTGAGCTTCCACGCTGGAGACAGAGGGTTCAAGTTAGGATTCGTCTCGGTATTAGCAATGGCCGTGCAGTACGACACGAGAGGAAGACTGTCATCCCTGAAAGCTGCAAATTTCAATTAGACTTCGGTACAGTTGCAACACTGCATTTAACACCTGTGTTGTTCTTGGACTAATAACCATAAGAAGAGATTGGGTAAAAAAACCACCCTGAATTACTCAAACTGCAGGACGTGGTTACCCCATACACCAAGTGGGGGCCTGCTTAAGAAGGGAACCAGCTGTACAAGCCAACCAAAAACCCAGTAACAACAGAGTCAGCTGTACTCTCCCACCAACCCCACACAGGAGACGCGGGTATTTGCTACATTACCTCATCGCTGGCATACTTATCGAGTGGCGAATGGAGTAACTGCTACTCGGAAGCATTCAGAATAAGGAGGAAAGAGTTAAATGACAATTTTAGACAGGCACCATGCAAAAGCAGCATACCCCTGGTTCTTAAGCACTTACTGTCCACACACAGGCTGCTGTGGACAACCGAAGTGGTAAGAGCCAGCCCTCTCTTCCCTTACTTAACAGCTGCAGCCCAGAACTTAGTTTTTCTAGACGTAGGACAGTAAGCACAAATATTTAAGTGCAAACTGCAACACAAAAGTCAATTATAGGGCATTGGTTTGTTGGCAGGTTTCTCAATCTGTGCCAAAAGTGTAGGCAAGGCTTAAATAATCAGCTTCCCCTTTAACATCTGCAAGGGCCTGCCATAGAAACGTCTGCTCTTTTAGCAGCCTTGAAGAATATCTTACCTAAAGGAATGCGAGAAGGGGTGAGCCCTGGGAGGAGCCACGGGCAGCAGAGAGAAAGGGAAGCAACAATCAGACACTTGTTCAGATCTAAACACTAAATGCAGGGCAGCTAAGCAGGGACACGGTCATAGGATCATAGGGCAGCCAAGTCAACTACCCAGGAGGAAGCCTCTCAAAATAAATTGCAGAAGCAAGCAAAAAACCAAATCCTTTTCATTAACTCAAGCCAAGCTAAGATGTTTTTCAGAGAACAGTAACAGCATCTACAGCAACTTAGGGCCAGGGTGCTGGGGAGGGAAAGGAGCAGGTATACAACAACAACCACCCCCCAGAACATTTTACCTACCCCTACCCATTGCTTTCATGTGATTTATTTTTTTTGTTTAAGAGGATGTTTTCCTAAAGTGAGGGTTTTATCAAGCGCTAAGTAATTTGGTAAAGATACCACCTTCCCCCATTTCTCCCCACAAGCTCTCATACAAAGACAGCATTGCTAGGACTCTGGTTGAGAACTTCTGTAACAGGAACCTACAGTGGATACCTGCACGTTATCTTGCCAAGCCTGCAGATCTCAAAAGTTACAGCTCAGAGAACAAACACATCTCCACATAAAGATAAGAGTATCTGAATAAAAGGTATCATGTTTACCCCACAACCTGGTTGCCCATTTTTAGGTTTCAAAGCAAACTATCCACCCTCAGGTTACCAGATTTCCACGTGTGATTTTGCAATGCAATAGCATCTCAGTAGTCTGAAACAACAGACCGAGGTTTCCTGCTTCTACTAGTAAGATTACTAGGATGCTCTAAAGGAGCTTCTTTTACCAGAAGCAGTGTTTTATTCCACTTAAATATAATTTTTGTGTCTGCAGCGGGAAGCAGTCATGGCAAGTTGAATCTTAAGTACCTTGGAAAGGAGTACAAGGGCCTTTCTTTACAGCCAGAGCAAAGACGTGAGGCTTTATGGTTTCATTTCCCCATGCATTCAAGTCAGCTCTTTGGCAGGGTAGGTAGACTCCTTGAAATGCTGTCTTTGCATGCAAAATAAATTAACTTTCTACTTACTCTTGCTTAAAGGAGAACACAGATAACACACATCCATGCATCATGCTACTCTATATGCAATACCACAAGCACTGGATCATTTGTCCAGTATCTTGTCCCGGACACAGCAGTAACCCTTTTCCTCCTTTCACAAGGTTTTCAAGTTTATGTAAATTCAGGAATTTGCAGGCACCTTTGGGGCTCAGGGTACCATTTCATAATGAATTTGCTTGTAGTATTACGTACAGCAGCAAACTTCAGACAACATGAAGTGTATTGGGGGACATAAAACCACAAAGCAAGCTGTTATGAACAAAAAGAAACACTTTGAATTTTGCAGTTTACTAGGGTCAGCAAGATGCAGGAACAGAACGTCTAAAAGCCAATTTACTCTTTAACTGTAAGTGGAGATAACAGAAAAAGCTGAATTGGCCAGAATTTGGAAGAGTCCCACCCACTAATTAAGCTACATTTTCTCCCCTCAAGGCACGCTAATACAGCAACAGCATTAATACTATTAGCGTGCAGTTACCGCATCATCTTCACAACGTCTCCTTACAATCCACAGCTATAACATTTACAGTTATTTTGACCAGAAAACAGCAACCCTAAAGATTTAACCCGGGGACGCATTACTTGTATTTCATAGCATTTTGGTCCAAGCACTTTTAATGGAATTACGACTACGCCCTCCATGTATCGGAGGCGTTTGTCCCATTCATCACGCCTTCCTTGCATTTATCAACCGGTGAAGGCTGACTAAACAAGGAAATCCCTTCTGTTATCTCAACACTTCCAGTGATGGAAAATAAACCTGCTTTACAAGTGGATTTGTAGTGTAAGAGGGGAAAAAAAAAAAAGTACAGTAACAGAGGTTGCTGTGTAGGCTATGAGGCCTGTAACGGATTCTCTGGGAACAAAGATCATCCCCACTTGCTCAGAGAAGCGATCACAACAATACAACAGACTTCACTCCTCCTCAGCTCTGCTCGCATATCAGAACACCATTCACAGTTTCACCTGGCAAGGGTAGAAAGTGGGACAACTCCTGCAGAAACTTATGCTCAGAGTTAAACCTTATTCAGAATCGGAAATATCAAGACTTGAATGCAGCACAGGAGACAGAAGTCTGTTTATATGCACACAATAAAACTGAAAGTCTTAAAAAAACCCCAAACATTACTGTGTTCCCCCACAGGGCCACATACAGAAATCAAATCCTGCTGAAATAACTTTGGCAGGGATTCCCAAGTGTTAAGACAGAAGCTGCTTCTATTTCATAATACATCACCCAAGGTATTCGCTATAAAAAGGAATGCAGATGTTTAAATTGGTGATGAACGCTGAGCAATACCACTGCTGCAAAGGTCTGACTTGTTTGTAGTCGTCCAGACCAGCATTCACAGCCAGTTTTCACTACGACTATGTCAGAGCAGCTCTGTCACCAGGAGTAACACGCACACTCTTCTCTCAGCCACAGATCCCTTCCTTCCAGCACCTACTCCTGGGATGGAACAAACATTTTTGCAGCTGCATAGTGAACAGCATTCTCCCAACCGAAAGACAACAGGCAGGACAAAGCCTGTCAAAACGGCTTCTTCCAGTGGCAACACTGGTTCAGGAGTTCCCCGTTTGGTCCAAAAAGCACAGTTCCCAGCCCTTTGCCACAACAGCCTCACCAGACTACAGAAGTCTGGCCCCAAATTTACTTCACTTAACAGTTTCGCATAACATGTTACCACCACATCTTGTGCCAATATCTGTAATCTGATGTGATTACATGCAAATCTCTTCTTCCAGCAGACTAGGTAATTTCCAGGATAGAAAAGTTAAAACTTGAATACTGGAAAGGGTAGGAAGCCAGCTAGTCCTCTGCCAAATTCTGAGAAGTGAGCTACTGAAAACACTCACCAAAAATTACCCTCCAGGAACACAGTAAGTAACTCTGAGGACAGAACTAGAATAAATCAGTACTATGTGATCAGAGGCCAACAAGTTCTTACCACTTGGATAGTCCCAGCCACAGTGGAATAGGAAATTCCCTACAAAGAATGACAGCTACCCGTTCAATCCAACATCTGGTACATCATGTTAAACACAAACTCTAAGAATACTTCACCAGTAGCCTAGACAGGCTGCAAATTCAGAATTCGCTCTCATTTCCAAGAAAAAAAGTGGGCAAGGTATTCTGCATGAAAAACTTGCACGTCGCCAATAATGGGGAAGCAATATTTAGCTTAAATTTCTGAAGATGAGGAAAATCACCAATTCTAACTTTGAACTCTGTACAGCTGAGAAACTCAAAGCAAAACCCTCAGCCAGCAACCAAGGGAACCAGCCATCCACTTTCCAATTCAGAGAGGTTTAAATTTGCAATTACTTCAGTGGTCATCTGCTTAAGCAATCGAGATAACCACCAACCACAAGAACTTCTTTATGTCATCATGATCTTCTGAATCAATTAGTATCTTCCAATCAACATGACATAACTGTGCCTGGAAGGCATACTGCCCTTCTCCAGAGAAAGGTGACACATAGGGCTGGAAACTGCATGAAATGCAGCATCCAGACTTTGCCCCACTTTAAAGCATAACAAAGCAGAGGATTGATGACCCATTTCTAATCCTAAACAGTAACAGTGAGAAAACACATTTCCATAATCCAATAATGAATGGAAAAGGTAAGCTTTAATACTTGTTTCTTACATGTGACATAAAAGCTGCAGTGAAACTGCAGGATAGTAAAAGAGGGAAGGCTGCTAAAAACGTTCTGTCGGTTCTCCTAACCCAAATCAAACTTAAATGCCTTAGAACAGATTTTATCCCATGAAGTCTTTAATAACCATTCAGTCTCTCCTAAACTGCGATGTACAGGGCTACACTGGAGAAGGTAGACCATCAACAGCAGTGTGCTGCCAACTAAGCAGAAAAATGGAAAAAAGCCTAGTTATTGTCTAAAGTCTCGTTACTGTTTGAAAACAAGATCAAAGCACCAGAGTGCAAAACAGAAATCTTACCTCATGTCACCAAGTTTCCTGCTGATAACAGAACCTACATTGGAAAGGGCTGCTGAAGTCTTCTGTCCTGCCTGGGAAAGGGTTTCTTGGGTCTTCTTATAACTAAATAGAAAAAGAACATCATAAATTGAACTAATGGGTAGCATCTGAAAGCAAGAAGCACCCCACCCCACCCACCCCCCATTTTGAAAAAGGAATCCATATTAAAGGAAAGAAGCTAGGTTAGTGAGCTGCACTGACTCCACTGAAAGAGGCCCTTCCAGTCTTGCACATATTCAAAGACTGGAAGTTTTAAGGCGGCAGCAAGCGTAGGATAAACCTTTCTATACACTCACTTCACCATTTCGACCATACGTTCTTAAATCTGACAAACATTTGGGGGGAAAAAAAAAAAAAAGAAAAAACCGACCAGCCCCAATTTTCCATGTGGAAACACCATAGCATCGTATCCTATTTGCTCTACAACTATCTTTTGGTCTCCTTGAAAAAAATAAGTCTATGAACCCATTCTACAATATGCCTGTAGCCTTGAAGAAGTTATAGCATTTGTTGTAGCGTTAGGTTACAGAGGAAAGAGGCAAGACTAACATCACTGGATAGGAAAGAAATGGAGGAATCTGCATTATCTCTATAACTTGCGGTTTAGAAATAAATTGGTAGAGAAGTTTCCTATCAGTTACCATTAACCACAATACATAAGAAGTCTGACAGCTTGTATTTGTCAGCTGATTACATTTCAGTTTATACCAGAGCTGGAGAAGACAGACACTTGAGAACTGTTGTTTCCTTCAGATGAGACTAATCTCAGGAACAAAGATTCTTTGAGCCACTTTCATTAACTGATCCTCTCTAAGCTATTCCACAGTTGGTGATTAACATCTAGATTTATGGCATTCTTCAAATTATAAAAAAAAAGAGACTTAGGCTGGAAAAAATTCAACAATTTAAGCCAAGTTTTCTTATTCCAAATATTTCATCTTGAGATTATTTTTTTGCCTGACTGGGATATTTAGCAGAAGGGCATTATAAACAGCCGGACGCGCTCTCTCGTGCCTGAGCTCCCAAGCCTAGAAGCACCATGACGACAGCTGACTGACTTATATCTCATTCTCTCCAGACAGAAGTGCAAGAGCCAGCACTGCGGCACCTGAACTGGATTCAAGCAATACCAATTACAACATGTTGGTTTGGTGGTGGTGGTTTTTTTTTTTTTTTT
>VYZM01019504.1:65397-75642 GCA_013398915.1 Dromas ardeola | reverse complement strand
CACCCTGCCTGCATCCCCCCACCCTGCCTGCATCCTGCCTGCATCCCTGCACCCTGCCTGCATCCCTTCACCCTGCCTGCATCCCCGCACCCTGCCTGCATCCCCACACCCTGCCTGCAGCCATGGAGGGCTTCTCCCCCGGCCAACCTTCAGCATTTAAATCACATTTTCAGTGCGAGGTTGCGATGCTCCATCACAGGAGGCTTTGAAAAGAGGGTCGGCAGACGCCGTCAGCCAGCGCTGACCCTGCCANNNCCCCTGGCTCCCCCCACCCTGGACTGAGCTCCCAGCAGCCGCTGACCCCATTCCCAGTGCATTTTGGAGCACGGGGGCTGCCGGGGAGGGCTCCCAGCGTGGCGCTGCCAGCAGAGCCGGGAGATGCCGGCAGCTCGTTATTTATTTAAAGCAGCATCTTTGCGGGATGCGCTTGTCCTGCAGGGAGGGATCCGGCTGCCGAGGAGAGCTGCCGGCCGCCCTCGCTGGGGCGTTTCTCCCCCCGAGGGCTGGGTGATGCCCCCCTGCCCAGGGAGAGGATGCAGCCCCCTTTGCAGCCACTTCTCCCCCTGCCCAGCACGGGCCATTGAGCAGGATGGGGGGGAACATGCGTCCTGGCACCCCTGCTGTCACCTCGACCCAGTGAGCAGGGTTTGGCCTCGCCACCGCAGTGGCTTGGTCCCTCAGTGGTGACAGGGACGTGTGGCTCGGTCGCCGTTTCCAAGGTAACCCCGGATGAGCACGGCCTCCGCATCCCTCCGTGCCCCCGCATCCCTCCATGCCCCCACACGCCAAGGAGCCTCCTGGGGCCTCGCTGCTGTGGGGGCTTGGGGGGGGACAGCGGTGGCTCCAGACTGGGACTGGGACTGTGACAGGGACAGGGATGGGGACAGGGAGGGTACCGACCACAGGGAGGAGGGATGGGGAAGGGGAGAGGTGCAGGACATCACTCCCCTCCCCGTTCCCAGCAGAGCCGTCCCCTGGGCACGGGTGTGTTCAGCCCATCCCGGAGACGGGACCTCAGGGACCTCGGGGACCAGGTCAGGGTGTTCCTGTCCTCCCTCCTGGAGCACCTCCCAGGGAGAAAACCAGAAATAGGAGCTGTGGTTCCACACCCAACTGTGGGCACGAGGCCAGGGCCATGGGTGGGAGCATGCCCCGAGTCCTGGGGGGTCACCCTGGCTGAAGTCCATCCCCGAGCATCCCTTGTCCGGGCAGCATGTGCCGAGTGAGCAGTCCTGGGAGTGTGGGTGTTCCAGGGGGCTCCCACCCTGGGAAGGTGGGGAACAGGGTGAGAGACCCATGGGAGGCTCTGGCTTGTGTTAAACAAATCTTCCAGGGTGGGCAGCCGGGGCCGGAGCAGACAGGGATGCTCCAGCGGGGATGCAGAGCTTGGCGGGGGTGGGATGCTCCTAAAGGGAACCAGAGCCATGGTGGGGATGCCGGACTCTTCTCCGCTGCATTGGGGGACCCAGGGGGGCCATGGGGAGCGCAGGAGCCCGGCTCCCCGACCCTGACCTGCCGGCTGCCGCAAGGAGGGGGAGCAGCTCTGCTGCCAGGATGCTGCCAGCCCGCTCTGGGCACCGTTTCCATCGCAGCCCTCCCTTCTCCATCTGCTCTCGCCGGCTCCTCGGGGCCCTCCTGCGCGCAGGGCCACCGACAGCAGCTATTTCTTATTACAATACGTTCCGCTTCATCGCCCCCAAGATCTGCATCCTTGGGACCTGTGTGACTAGGAATTCGATTCCTCGCCGTTAATGAGTTTATGCCAGCAAAGGGCTTTGAAGATGTAAAGCTCCGTATAGGAGCTGAGCATCATTTTTGTTATTGATTTCACTGCCCAGCCCCTGAGATGCTGCTGGAGGACGTGTACCTTCGGGTAAAGCCTCTCGAGTCCTTGGGGAGGCAGCGGGGAAGGATGTAACCCTGGCTTGGAGCAGAGAAGGAGAAATCCCTTCTGTGCAGACACACATCTCCACAACGCTTTCAGGTCTGTGCCTTTCCAAGAGCAACCCCCCTGCACGCAGCTGGCAGGACAGCAAACCTCCCCTTGTGATGGAGAAACTGTTCTACGGCAAAACGCCACATCAGGGGCCAGGGGCAGCGATCTGAGTCCTGCCCGGCTACCAGCAAACAAAGATGTCATCGCTGGAAATAACGAATGGCTAATTACGCTGTCCGCCACAAAGTGAAGATGAGAGAAAATTGCTCCACTTGGCAAATTCCCCCCTTCAGTAAATAATTTCCATACCCTAACAGGGATCCTTTTATTAATTGAATGAATTTATTCTTGTCCTTTTTTTTTTAAGACTGCAGATGCTGGTTTTCCTTAGGAAAGGGTAAACAGCATTGTGCCATGTACCGCATGCTGGGCATCCGTAGGAGATGATGCCAAATGGGGCTATTCCACCTGCGGGGTGAAACCGCGATGGAGTCGGACCCAAAGGGACCGGGGGGGGGAGAGGCTGTGGGGGGACGAGGTGGAAACAGCCCCTGTCCCCAGCCGGTGCCGAGCTCTGCCATGGTCATCCCACCCTGCCCGAACCGGCGGAGGCAGGGACTGAGATCGGAAACGTTCTGTCTGTGGTTCAACCCCTCCCTGCCAGCGGCTGAGACCTTTACTGGCCCCGACAGCCCTTTATTTTACAGGGCACTTTGCTAGTTATCTTTCAAGGAAATTTGGCAGCAGCAAAGTGGGGGGATTGATGGAGCTGGAGACAAACCCTCCGCACGTCCCCCGGCCCAGCAGTGCCGCAGGCAGCAGCCGTGCCTGGCCCTGGATGTGCCAAGTTGCAGAGAATTTGGGGATGGAGGCGGCCGAGCTCTGGAGAGGAGGGAGAGGGGCTGCGGCAGGGCTTCGGCGACCTCATCCCACTGAGCAGGAGCAGGGCTGCGGGGAGGGATCCTAGGGAGGTGTCAGGGCCAAGGCCACATCCATGTGTCTCCTGGGTGGGATAGGATGCCGAGGGGCTGTGCCAGTCCCGGAGCACCATGCACACAGAGGGATGAGTCCAGGTGTGGAGCCAGGCTGTGGGAGACCAAAGCAGACCCCACCAGCGCCTGGGAGCCCAAAGTGGCCCGATGGCATCCCACCACCCTGCCCCAGCCTCAGCCACCCCGGCAAGCCGAGCCCGGGGGTCCTGGCGCTGCACGGGACCCCGAGCCATGGAGAACCCAGAGCGGCCGAGGCCGGGATCAGGGTGGAGCCGAGGGTTTGGAAGCCGGAGCTGCAGGAAGGGTGGATGGAGCCTTTTGTCGGCCTCGGCTGGCGGCAGCCACACGAAGGTCCTTGACAGGCTCCACACGGCCCCGTCCCCACACACCCTCCCCAGGGACCGGCCGAGCTGGGACCTGCCCTCGTTCCAGAGGGAGCCAACGTCGGGCGGGTGCGCAGCCTCCCCCGGCTGCTGGTCCTCAGACGCTCCACGGGTCCCCTGGGCTTCGGGAGCCCTGGGGAGGATTTCCTGCACCGGCAAAGGGCACCGCTGCCCCTTGGCCCGGACCTCCCCTGGCCATGGGATTTTCGGGAAACGCCTGCCCAGTTCCCTGCTGCCGGGGCCACCCACGGTCATTTCCCGCGGTGGGAGCAGCCCTGGGTGCGGGTCTCACGTCTCCTTCACAGCACTTGGCTGGGGAAACACTGCGCCGGGGGAAATCACCGGGAATTGCAAAGCCAAAGGCTGGGGGAGAATCAACCCCGGCTAATTATCAGTGAGGGAAGGAAGTGGGGAGGGAGATGCTGTGCCGGGGCCGGAGGGCGGGGAGAGGAACCGTGCTGCTCCCAGCTCCACCACTGACTCACCGGCAGCCCTGGGAAAGCCACCTCGCTCCGTAATCGCGACAGATCAGACATCGATAACACGCTTTTGGCAATTGCACGGATTGACCGGAGCGATCCCCACGCTTGTGCCGAGCCCTGGATCTCTCCCAGTTAAATCCGGGAGGGTGTGGGAGCAGGGAGGTGCTGCATGCACGGTGTGAAGCCCTTCCTCACCTGCTTGAGTGTTTTTTATACCATTTTCTACTTTATTGATGCTCTTGGGAGGAGGAGATGAGGCGGCTGCTGCCCCGAATGGCAGCCAGGGCCTCCCTGGCCCCTGCTAACGGGAGCCACCCAGCCCGGCCGTATCCTGACCTTGCGGCGCTGGTGCAAGTCTAATGCATTTCCACTGAGATTTAATCCACAGTTTCCCCCAAAGGTGCTGCCCAGCAAAGCGCCCCTCCCGCTGCCCTGTTCCTGCGGTGCAAACCCGCCATTCCTCCAAATAAACCAGGAGAACACGCTCAGATTTTCCCCAGCAGGATCTGACCCTCGGCTCAGCATCCCTCCCCAGCGGGTACCACCCCGGGGATGCTTTGGTGGCCCCGGGGGCTGTCGAGTGGGACTGGTGGAGATGCCATGGTGGCAGTGAGCATGGCAACGCCGTGCCTGCGAACTGCCACCAGGAAACAGCTCAAAAATGCATGTTAAAAAAAAAAAATAATAAAGAAACCAGCAGATCCCCACTTTTGGTTCCTGTTTTGGGGTCTCCAGCCCCGCAGCCAGCCGGTGCCCCGGGGGTTTGGTGCAGTGCGAGAGGTAAATGTCACCTCGGTGCTGGGGACGCCGCTCCTGGCGTGCGCCGTTCTCGGAAGAGGGGAGCGGGGGGTGCCCAGCGCTCGCTCGGTGTTTGGGGGATTTTTGGTGGAGTTCCCGTGGGTCCTTTCTCACGGGTCGCTCCCGCTGTGGGCAGAGCCGGCAGCTGCAGGCAGCAGAGGCAGCCTGCCCGTGGAAGGAGCCCCTGGTGCTCACCAAAAGTGCTTGGGCACCTCAAGGCTGAGATTTGGGGGTGGCGGGGAGGGAGCCTGGCCAGCCCCCGTGGGGCCAGCATCCTNGGGGGGGCGCGGGCACTGATCCATTTATCAAGGTCACGGCCGTGGGCAGCGCAAAGCAGAGGCGATGTGACTATTTCGGTGAGCTGAGGGAACTTCACTGGCCTGATTCCCATAAATAAAACATGCAGGGAACAGCCCCTGCTCTGTCCTATTAATTCTGGACCCCAGGGGCATCCAGCAGCTCGGCGTCGCCTGCTCCGCTCCCCTCTCTGGAGCCTGGCTGGGCTCAGAGAGGTTCGAAAGCCCCTGGTTTCCATGAAATGCAGAGCGCGAGTGCTTTGAGGGCATTTTATGGAAAATTCATTTGTTTTCCAAGACAGTGAGCCAGCCAGGAAGGATGCTGGCGTGCGGGTGGGATCAAGGAGCAGAGAACGGCCCCGGCTCGCTGCAGCCCCCAGCCCAATCCCTGGTTCCAAGGAGCCGGAGTCATTTCCACGTGCTCCTCTTCCCCATCTCCCAGGGATGCGGGTGCCGGTGCCCCCCCAGCACCCCTCTGCCCCCAGGACTCCAGAAGCAGATGAGCTTGCATCGGCTGGTTCCTCCAGCCCCTCACGAAAGGCATTAGCAGAACAAGGGAGTTTAATTATCTAGGTTTTCTTCTAGGAGGGCATGAACCTGTCTCTCTGTTGAATTTATCAATTGCCGCTAGATTTTATCTCTCGCTTTCAATTTGCTTGTGATGGTGTTTTCTGCACTGGGGGCATCATGTCAGCAGCTCCCCTCCCCGCACGCTACGGACACAGAAAATGATCTCGCTCTTGCCTTGGCGGCTTCGGGTCCTGGGCGCTTCCTCCAACACCCACATCACAACATCCCCCTCCCCCACCACGGCGATGCTCACGTTGTATTCACATCTATTAACCATGGTGGCAATGCCCACCCAGCACAGCCGGGGCGCGCGTCTTGCCCCGGGGCTCTGCTAATATCCATGGCCCCACCACTCATACCCAGAGATGAAGGGCCCCCATTTTCAAGTGACTCAGACTCACCCTTCCTTCCTCAGGAAAACCTGTGATCAGATAAAGCCATCAAACTATCTGGCAAGAATAAACAAGCTCGCATCTGCACGGATGCAGGCTATACCCCTTCTAACCCCTTGCAGAAAGAGGAGGCACCGTGTCTGCTGCCTTCACCCTGTCCTTAGGAGGGACACCTCCAGCCCTGGGAGGAGAAGCGGGGTTTGCTCGCCTGTGTGCAAGGCTGGGAGCTGCTCTCCCCATGTAACTGCCCTTGCTCGAGGTTGGGAGAGTCAAATCCCAGCTGGGACCAGCACCGGCACAGCATTTCTCCATCCTTCCATCCTCCCTTGTGCCACTGAGCTGTATCCGTGCTGTACCAGCAATAAATGCACGGAGAAAGCAAAGGTGCCCATGAGGGCGAGCAGAGGAGGAGCAGAGGGGGCTGTACGGGTGGAGGAGGAAGAAGGAGGGAGGAAAATGTTTAAAAAAATCCGCAACTGCCACCAGATGGGCAGCTGCCCCCGCGAAGGTGACGTGCTGGCAGGCGGAGGGGCTGGCGAGGAAAAGAGCAAAGGAAGGTGTGAAGATTTCCCGGCAGATTAAATCAAAACCACACAGCGTCTGCTGCTCGCTAATCCAAGCCTGGGCAGGGAAAACAGAGCGGGTTTGGGGGTTGCTTGCACCCCCCGAGAGTCCCAGTCCACCAGCGGCCGGACCCCCCCCAGCTCCCCCTGGGTCTCAGCCCTGCCTGCGGGATGCCTGGGGGGATCTGGACGGGGGTGTTCCCACCCAGCCTGGGGGGTTTGTGTGACCCTGCAGGGACCGGGAGCCCACATCTGACAGGGCAGCCCCGCTCCCAGCACCCCAAAAACCCCTCGGAGGCTGGAGACGAAGGACCGCAGTGCAAAGATGTGGCTGCAGGCGCCAGGAGAGGTTACACCTTCCCAGCTCCGGTGCTGCCTTCTTCGGGAAAAGCAAGGATGGAGCGGGATCTGACCGAGGCGTGCAGAGGGGGGTCACTATGGGGCTGCTGGAACCAGTGCCGGGTCCAGCCGTGGAAGGCAGGAATTGGGTTGGTGCAGCAATGCTGGGAGCAGATAATGCATTACAGGGAACGGACTCCCGGCAGAGCAATAAAAACAAGTGGGTTGGGTTTAGGAAAGCTCAGAAGAGAGCACGGACATTTGGACATTTTGGAACTACTAAATCCAGGAGGAAAGAAAATAAAGAAGGCATCGTCGTCTTTGCCCGCATCCCTGTGCCACTCCCCAGGAGTGGGGCTCTCCCAGGCTTTAGGCGCAGCAGCGTTTCTCCCTCTGCCCGGGAGCATCTCTGAACCTGGGTGCAGATGCCGGCTCCACCAGCGCATCTCCAGCCGGGAAGAGATTCAGGGCTCACCCAGTCAGCGATTAGTGTCCCGTCTGATGGTCGAAATCAGGTCACATGCCATGGCCGAGCGAGAGGGCTCCTGCATGGGGCTGAGCACACATGGGGTGAGGGATGAAGGCGAGCAGAGGGGAGGCTGAATTCATCACTGCTGGTGCCTTGGTAACAGTCAGCCCTTAGGAACACGGAGCCCTGCCTCCCCTGGACCCCGCACCCCTCCAGACCCATATCCCCCTGGCTCCAGTCCCGGGGCAATGCTGGGCTCTGCCCGGCTGTCCAAGAGAGCCAGGAGAAGAGGAAACATCTTCCCGAGGGGCAGCTGGCTCCGAAAGGGATTTTCCGCCGCCTGTTTGCCGTGTGCTGCTGGAGCCAGCCCGGCCCCCACTCAGGTGCTGGATCTCCCTGGCTGTAATTTCATCCCTGGGCTCCTGTAATGGCTCTGGCACGAGGGAAGTGACCGGGGCGCAGGTCTGAGCCCCGGCCCGGAGCTGCATCCGCCCGACATTTCCAGCCTTATCTGGCGGCTCCCCCCGTGACTCCCCATTTTCCTCCTCTCCCCTCCTCTCCCCGCCCCGCACACCCGGCAGCGCTTCCTGCAGCAGGGCGAGGGCTGGGGGGCTGCGGGGCGCCTGGCGGGACCCCTCCCTGCCGACCCCGGCTCTGCCCAGATAGGAAATCCTGCGGGAGCTGAGGCCTGGGAACCGCGGCCAAGCTTTTCCCGGGACTGAGCAGCACCGGGATTTTGGCTGCAGGTTGCATCAGCAGCCAGGCTGCTCCGGGCAGGGCTGAGCTGGGAGGAACCTGGAAGGAAAGAGTGGAGATCACTGTGACATGCCCACGGCGGACACCCATCACCTACACGTGTGCCATTTACACCAAAAGGGTTTTTTGATAGAATCGTAGAATCACAGAATGGTTTAGGTTGGAAAGGACCTTTAAAGGCCACCTAGTCCAACCCCCTGCCCTGGGCAGGGACACCTCCCACCAGACCAGGTTGCTCCAAGCCCCGTCCAACCTGGCATTGAACCCCTCCAGGGGATAGGGCAGCCACAGCTTCTCTGGGCAACCTGGGCCAGGGGCTCACCACCCCCACAGCAAAGAATTTCTTCCTAATATCTCATCTAAATCTCCCCTCTTTCAGCTTAAAACCATTCCCCCTCATCCTACGGCTCCCCTCCTGGATCCAGAGTCCCTCCCCAGCTTTCCCGGAGCCCCTTTAGGGACTGGAAGGGGCTCCAAGGTCTCCCCGGAGCCTTCTCTTCTCCAGGCTGAACCCCCCCAGCTCTCTCAGCCTGTCCTCACAGCAGAGGGGCTCCAGCCCTCCCAGCATCTCCGGGGCCTCCTCTGGTCCTGCTCCAACAGGTCCACTTTATGCGCTTAAATGAGCCCCTTTCCCCTCGGGAAGGGTGGGAGGAGAGGGCGGCTGTGGGCACCACAGGAGGAAGACGCTGCCCACCGCGACACACGGCCACCGGCGTGACCCCAACAGCTCCCGGGTCGGTAGGAACAAGGTGTCGTCAGCACTGCTGCTCCCAGGGATGCTAAATGCTATTAACTGCCTTTGAATAGCTTCTAATGTAAACTAATTTATTGACAGCCTCATCACTCCTCATGACAAGCAATTTAATATAAATTCAAATATCGTGCAAAATGCCTCCTATTTACTTACGAGCATTTTGTGAATGTTTTGCCGGGGTCCTCCTAATTTTTCTTGTTATTGTTTTAGAATGGGAAGCAATCGCAGTGATCTGCCACTTCCCCCACGGCAGCTCAGGTCCAGGCCCTGCCCCGCATGGGACCCCAAAATTTGGGCTGTCTGAGCAAATTCAGGACGCTGGAGGTAAAGCCAAAAGGAAGCATCGGAGCAGAAGCAAAATGAAGATGAGCTCTCCATCCCTCCTGAGCCGCGGTGGGGTTAATTCACCCAGAAAGGGCCGATCTGCGCCTGCCGGAGTGTCAGCCTGAGCTCCGCACAAACGAGAGCAAAACTTGACTTGCCGTATTTAACCCAGCTAAACCTCAAATGTGGCCTGAATCGTTAGGAAAACTACCAATTGCGTGACTAAACCCCAAACCACACTTCCCAGACTTCAGTAGTTATATATATTTTAACTGTTGCCTCTGCCCTTTTCAAGGGTAGCTCCATTACACGCACTATTTATATAGATTGCACAAAACAAAGGACTCGCGTGCAGCCCTGCAATTTCTTTGGGTTCTGAAGAAAACAAAACCTTTGCAAACAGAGGGATTTATTTCAGCTAAATCTCTCTTAAACGCCGAGTAGTTTGAGGCACTGTGGCAAAAAAGCTCGAGCTTAACGGAGAGACAAATCAGACCTTAAAGGACGCTGGCACTATGGGAATGTCCCTGTTTGTGTCTGCTGAGAAGAGAAATGGGTTTGCCCATTTCAGGCTAGGTAATGGATGGGAAAGGTTGCAGGCTTGAAGGACGGTGATACTGGAGGAAGAAGGATCCAAATTTATTCTAAAGATTCCAACGTTGTGCTGTTGGTCTCAGGAAAAAGCACAGCCCAGGCACTGGTTCTTCCCAGACGTACAGAGGTGAATGTCAACGAAGAGCTGCAAAAGGAGAAGATCTGGTTAAAGAGGACTATCCAAAACGCAGAGCGATGAGCAGCTCCAGATCCATATCTGGGAAAGGAGGAAACTGGTTAGAGGGACGAAGCACTACAATGTAAAATAGAGCAGAAAGCAACCTCGAGAAGAGCCCAAGCTCACAAAAAGGAAAGCAGAGATGCGTTATTGCAGGAAGGGGGCAATGTCGGTGTAGCACAATGATCTGCTTGAGCCTGGACCAGCACCGAGATGATCAGCAGCTCCTGGGTGGGAATCGAAGGGGCCCCAGGCTGGCTCAACGCTCCCAACGGGGTCTGCAGAACCAGGGTTCGGCTGTGGCTGGGCCACCCCATGGAGGAGAGCAGGCGAGAGACGAGATGGGATGGAGCAGCCCGGAGAAGGTTTGGGGACAGAGCTTGCTGTTGTCCCCGCGTACACCACGCAAGGCACCCCGC
>VYZM01019504.1:49637-60007 GCA_013398915.1 Dromas ardeola | reverse complement strand
CGGCTCCAGCATTAAAACCCTTTCCGCCCCCTAAAAACCAGCATCCGTGCAAGTTGGACCAAGAGTTTGTCAGGAGTGTGGTTCAAAACTGCTTGGAAAAAGGGATGAGGTAATAATACTGGTGAAGCATGTTGTATTTCTCTCTTTCTGCCTGTCTCTCTCTCTTTCTCTTTCTCCCTCTCTCATCTTCTTTTTTTTTTCTTTTTTTTTCTTTTTTTTTTTTTTTTTTTTTTTAAAGCCAGGCCTGTTTTGGGTTATTGTCTCCCCCTAAAGCCAGACATAGATCGCCTGGCCTTGCCTCCATTTTAATTGCAGGCTGAAATGGGGGAAGTGACCCTCTTTTTTTTTTTTTTTTTTTTTTTTTTTTTAAAATCCAAACCCCAAGAAACAAAAAAACCTTGAAAAAATAATGCTGTTCCTTTAGGGGGGATGTAGGTGATTTTTCATAAGGCTGTAACAAGTGCAAAAGTGGCTGTGAATGTTTTCTGTCATGCTGGGAAACTAGTGAGGTGTCCTCCCCCCTCCCTAGAAGAAAGTGTGTGTAAAATTTGGCCGAGGGGAGAAGGAGAGGTGCTGTGAAAGGTGCTGGTAGGAGAAGGGGTTGTGCTGCTGGATTGCCTTTGTGTCTCTGTAAATAGACATGTCAGTTCCCAAAGTAATACAAGTAGTGTCTGATAACTCAATCCCAGATGACAAATAGAGAATGGAGCAGATTTTCAGGACTGTAATAGTGGGAGGATTTCTCTTTTGAAACGGAGGGGGGAAAAAAAAAAAGAAACGTTGGTACCTCCTGAGGAGGTTCTTCACCGGCGCGTTACTGTGAAGCTGAGCGTTCAGATGAAATCCAGAGATATAAACCGATATTTATTTATTTTTACACCTGACTGGGGAAAGATAAACAAAGGAGAGTTTAACAGCTCTTTAATGAATTCCTCATGCTTTTTATTTTGCAATCTCAATGATTCATTTGGCAAACCTTACAGGACCGGATTATTATCAGCATTGTTTAAAGCCATGCTAATTAGGAGATGTGTTTTGCAAACAGTGGTATTGTAGACACCTGTACCAAAGTTACTGCGTGCATTTTAATTGCATCACTGGTATCATTTTTAGCATTTAGTCACTGTAATACAGATCTAGGTCTCAGTTCTTGAACTCGATCAAGTATTTATTACAAGTGTGGGTTCTCTGTGTACATAGAACGGCTCTGCTACTAACGCATTAAATGTATTTTCTCAAAAAGGTGAGGGAGTATTTTTTCTTTTTTTTTTCTGTGGGGATTAAAAGGAAAAGCTACGTTATCCAAGACGAGTGAGAAAAACGCAATTCTGAGGAAGAAGCTTGCTGTGTCTGGATAGCTCTTCCACTTTTATCATTACCTTGCTTTAACATTCTATGTTTTTATAGCATTTTTTAATTGGAAATAAAATTTGATTTTCCTCTTCTAAATTCTGTCTAGCTTCTCTCACTGTTTCTCAAGTTTTATATTTTGAAATCCTTAGTGATGGAAAAAATGGGTGGAGTGTATTATTAGTCACAATATTTTCAACATGTGGTGAGGAATTACTGCTTTAAGGTGTTTTTTTGGGACCTGGCAAGAAATGGGTAGAGGAGCCTGCCCCATGGCTGGAGGGAGAGCTGCAGACAGTATTTAGGGGAGCTCACAAACATACGTTCCTGAAAAATATTATGTGGTTTGGTACGCTACTGGGATAACTGTAACTGAAACAGAAAACTAGTCTTTTGTTTTTGATGCAGCCTGTCCAGGAGGGGGAAACTCACTCACAGCTAAACTCCTCTCGCAGTTGTTTTCATAGGCTGTACGTGAGCTTTGGTGTAACTGAATCAATTTTAGTGTGGTACCCAAAAACGGGGTATTCTAGTAACTCTAACGTTAGATGTTTATTCATATACTTTAAATGCTGCTTCATTCTAGGGTGTGTAGCCTTTGAAAACATGACCTGTACACGGGGTTCTTGGAGACTGAAGAAAATGGGCCACTTTCTCCCCGTGGTCTTTGTTTTCTGGGACAGTTGTACAACAGTGGATACTTTCTTCGCAAGAGGATTTTTTTTATTATTTTTTTTTTTTTTTATTACTGGAAGTGCTTAGAGGAAAACCAGTTTAACAGCCCCCCTCCTCCCCAGCAGTCCTCCTTCAAAAGGAAAAATGCCTCGTGTTTGAAAGATCTGTTATTTGCTGTTAATATGCCTGCTTTTCCTCCGGTAATGTGTTGTGTTGCTGTGAGGTTGGGCATATTCTTTTTGTCTTTGCTGTCCACTTGTGTGGATTTTTGTTTTAGATACGTGTTTTTGAAGTTTCTAAGCAAAGTTTCCTGTCCTCCCAGCAGCGCAGCAGCAGGCTAACACCCAATCCAAACTGCTATTGCTTGCTTTCAGAGCAGAATTATTTCATAAACAGCTCAAACTTTCCCAGGACATTTTTCCCTTAATGTTCTTCCCGGGTTTACTGGCTGCTCCGGAGCCCTCTGTAACCCTCTCTAGGCTCCCCCTAAATTGGTAAAAAGCATTCGCAGGGGTTTTCCTTGCTCCTGTGTGCTTAGTTTAATGGGCAAACAAAAGCGCAAAGAGAGGGCTTAGTTTAAGTCTTTGAAGAGCTACCTGCAGTTGTAATGGTGATCCCACATGTCCGTTATAATTCTCAGGAGCCGTCAGTTCATGTCCATTCCTGGCCGTGAGCGTTACCTTAGAAAATTCTGACACTTTGCACAAAAGGTTTGATACCGTGTTTATAATTTGCTTCTGGCTTGTGACTGGCTTGAATATTTTTAGGTGCGTGGCTTACCTGTGTTTTAGGTGTGTGACATTTGAAACTTAAACTGTATTAATAGTGAAAGCAGGCGTGCTGTGGGGTTGGCTGTAGATAGCAGGGGTCATGTTAGGCGAGAGTACGAGGACCTATCACGGCTGTGAGATAGAGGGAGGTATTTGGTCTGCGTGAAGTACTGCGATCCTGCTCCTCACCGAAGGGTCTCCAGGAGCATTTTTATGACATTTCAGCCAAGTACAATGACAGTCAGGACTCCAGTGTTAAAATTTGTTGCTTCAAAAACTTCACTTTAATCCTTCTTGAGGACATTTTGTTCTACAAGGTGATACCTTTGTGTTACAGCCTCCTTAATTACAACCTCCAGTAGTTGGTTTTCTTGCTTCCCTCTAGATCTTTAGTCCTTTAGGCAGGAGGAGAAATAAAAGCGTATATCGCTTGTTGTGGGATTTCTTTCACTTAAGAGGCAAGAAGACAGAATCTTGACTTCCCTAAATAGTTTGATAGTTCTCTGTTTCATGCTGCCTATTTGGAAGCACAGCGATGTCCAGTTTGCAGGAATAGCTGCTTGGGATTCAGTTCCCATCCCATAGCTGTTGATTAAACACACTGGTGTCGCAACTGCATTTCCCCTTCTGTGAAACAAGGGTGCCAGGGTTTACTCAGCTCTTCCAAAACATTTTCTAATACACTGATGAAAAATGATAGTTGTGCTAAAAACACTTACTCTTCATAAGTGCAAACTAGTGTGAAGTCCTCACTGAATTTCCTATGAGATGTGTTGATGTTGAGAGGCTCGTGGGTTGGGTTTTCTGTCCCTTACCAAGTTAGCTGTGGTGCAGTTTTCTGAACAGTTGCTTTAACTTTCTTTCCTACCCATATATTTAAGAAACATCCACTTGTGTTTTGACTGCTGTTGAAATGTTGGTGTGGAATAGCTTCCCGGTGCTTGGCAGGCAGGGTGAGATCTTTGACAGTAATTCTAATTAGATGGAAATGTGTTCCACTGTGCGGTGTTTTGTTGCGGGTAGGTAAGGAGATGTACGTGAGCGTTGGAACAACGCGGCTGCCGAGAGGAGCGGTAGCTTTGCTGAAATGTAACAGGTAGATTCTGAGTTAGAGCTGAAACTCACCTTTTTGCCTTGCTTTTTGGGGATGTGTCTCTCTTTATTCCAGCCCGTACGGTGGTGATCCCTTCTGTCCTGTTACTCACTTGGCTCGTGTGTGCAGTCGGGAAGAAAAACGTCCTGTCGACGTTGGAAGTTGCCCAGCGTTCGCTTTATAGTAAAACTGAGTTGGGGTCCCCTGTAATGGAGGGAGGCAACGAGGCGTCAGAAATAGTCTACAAACACAGCTACTAACTTGTGTATGGATTAAAATAAACTTAGTAACAAGAATGTCAGTGTGTGTGCCAGTATTTAGCTGCTTAAGAACCCCACTTAGAAAAGTGAGTAGGATTTTACGTATTAAAAAATATGTTTATACCTGTGTATACTTAAATAGTTATCTTTCCTAATTATTTCCTCCTCGTGTATTGAAGAAACTGCTTATTCCATCCAAGAGAGTTTCCTTCTTGGTATTTCTCACCTTGTGAGGAAGAACTCTGTAGAAAGAGTTGATATTTCAGGTGCTTAGCTCACTCTCTTTGAGGAAAGGGTTAAACCAAATTTGCATCTTTTGCACTAATACACTGTTGGAGGAAATACCTTTCTTACTAGTGCTCCAATCATGCTCCGAAAGAGAAGAATTGGTGGTCTGTATTAGCCATTAGGTGCTTAAAATACCCAAACCCAACACCAACTAATTTAAGTACTGGTAAACGAAGTAGTCAGGATGCAGTACTCCTAAAAGTCCTGCCACTATAGTATTGGAGAATGAGGTGGTGGCTAAATATAAAACTAGCTTATTGACTTCCTTCTTATTACCACTGTATCCTTCTTGGCTTCACTCTGCGCTTTTTTTTTTTTTTTTTTTTTTTTTTTTTATTTTTTTTTTTTTTGCTAATAGTTGATCAAATCTGGATTATGAGATTTATACTAAAAAGTAAAAAGGGATACTTATCCAAGGCATTAAGTGCTTGTGCCACAAATTACACAAACAAAATTAGATTGTTCACAGAGCACCTCATATGTTATCTTTAGTTTTGCACTGTTTGATTTTCTTACTCTTAGATTATTCTTGACTCCTTATGCGTCTTTTCTGTCTCTGAGGTGCTCTTTCTCTCAGTTCCTCCCACTGCTCTACTTCTCTTTAAAAATTACCTCATGATTCTTCCTCCTTCTTTGGCTCCCTCCCTTTTTACGTACTGGGTTTGGGAACTTCAGCAAAGATCCCCTAGTTAAAAAGCCAAAAACCAATGAGAAAGTTTTGGGGGAACCATTCTTCAGGGCAATTCCCAGTGATATGCGTGCAGTTCTTTAATCCTCTTTTTTTTTTAAGGTGCTTTTTATGTTGTTTTTTGTGTAATAGACACACAAGGGCAAAGTGGTTTTGCTTAGAATACTTTTGTGACCCTCTTTTTAGTGGAAGCTTAAGATCCTGTAGGAGTTAATGGCACTTGGACAGGTAAGTGTCATACTAGCCACAGGCACTCGCATTTTTTCAGGTTGTTTTTTAATCTTCACTGCTAGAGTAGCAGATATAGCTTTCTTTTTTTTTTTTCTTTTTTTTTAATATTACCAGACTTCTCAAGCCTGGTACCCTGTAAGGTACTTGCTTTTTAAGTGCTGGCTAGCTCTTCCATGGTCTTGCTGCATTCTGCAAGGTCGGTGGCATGGGTTGTGTTGGATCTGTTCTTCTCTTCGTGCGACCAGATGAGAGAGAGAAGAAAAATAGGGGAATGATACGAGTAACTGTTTCTGTACCGTGATGGAGATCTCCATGCTGGAGAGAGAGGATGGAGAGACAGACTCATGGACAGAGTTGGAAGTTATGGGGAAATGAGTAAGTGAAATGCAGAGGAAATACAAAGAAATATTACTGCAAGTAAGCATTTTGAACTAGAGCATGCACCTTGTGCCCTGTAAGGAAAGGTGCATCCTGTTGTGTTACCAGCTGGAATATTGTATTTCGGGCTGCGTAGCTTTTACAGGCATGGCAAATAAAACCTTTACCTTCTGTTCTACCTTCTTTTTCTGTATCTTTGCGGGTTTTCTTTTTTCAAAATTTTTAAAGAACAAATCACTTAGTACTTTTGTACACGCTGTTGTTTAACTTGAGGGTGACACTGGCTTTTGAAGGCTGTGATTCAGTTGAGTTGGATGGGAATAGAACTCAAATATCGTACTTTTGTATAATGAGAGCACATAATTTTTCTGTAACTTTAGGCAAATATTTTGGTCTGGAGGGGAATCGCCGTAACTGTGAGGTTAGATTAATACTAACCCCATTTAAAGTGTGGGGATGGCGGGTGTTGCAGAAACATTAACTGAAACTTTATGATGTTAACTAGAACAAACAGTAATGCTAAAATTGTTTGAAATCCTCATATAAAGTATTGCTTTTTACAGTGACTTTTTCAAAGCACTTCTTTCAAAGCATAGTTAGAAGTTGTTAATGCGCTCAAAATGTGTGTGTTAAACGCTTTAACACAAGAGCTAAATCATTTTTCCTATGTGTCAGAAGGTATTTACTATATATCAGAATATTTCTTGTTCAAAATGGCAAACAGTGTTGTAAATATGCAGTTACTTATATGCAGTAACTGTTGCTTATCATTGTGCGACACTGAAGGTTTTTGCATTAAGTTAAAGTTTAGATTTTAATTTTTGCCTCCTATTCTTTCCATTCCCAAATTCAGGACATCTGATGAACCTTTTGGAGCTTGTTATCAGAGACCATTCTCCTCTATTCATTAAAACATGCACTATCCAGCTGTGAAACATAGTGAAGTTTATTTTTGCTAACAGGAAACATTTTCAAATATTGGTAAGTTCTCAGTATTTAAAGATATTTTTGTAATGTGGTAAGGGAAACAGAAAGAGTAGCTGGAGATAACATTGTCATGAGGGCTTACAGTTCTTTATAAAGTTTGATTTAATATTAATAACAAAGGCTTGTTTAGAAATCTTACCCAACTGCAACAGTTGAAGAAATACCTCTGGCTATTCTTCTGTTCCTACCTTGTGGTAGAGGTGCCTCCATTAATCATGGTCACTTGGTTCTCATCTGTTCGATTAGAAGAGGAAAACAGGTGCAGAGCTCAAAGCCAGAAGCAAAAATGCAGAGCAGTGCAAAATAGTATAGGTCTCCGCTTTACCTTTCTTACCAGACTATTCTGGCTTACTTTGTGACTCTGCGACAGAGGTGTAAATGAGAGTCTTAACAGTAACAGTCCTAAGACAAAGTGAAAATACGTATCACCTTTACACGTTGCTAACAAAGTAATTTCCCATGTGTCTGTGTTGGTCTGGCTCCCTTACGCTCCCACTTTATTTTTTTTTTTTTAACTGTCTAAATAACAGGACTAAAAAGAGCTAGCCAAAACAATTGCTATGGAGAAGCAATCAGAATTAGAGAAAGGCGAGACTTGGCAGTCTGAAATAGAAATTGAGAACAAAGTCATTGGTCATTTGGTTGGGTTATATTTGTTTTCAAGATTTTCACAGTTCTGCTTGTTGCCATAAGAATGTTTGGATTTTCCTTATTACTTCATTTGTTTATTAGATATGTTATTTCAACCTTTATAATGACATTAGTTTGTATTGGAAAAGCTTTCTTAATTTTTATCTTCTGATGTTTTCTTCCACAATCTGTTACTACAGAAGGTCAGTCTTGAAATCAACAGTATTGATTTATAGCTTATTTTCATGAAGAGACCTAATCTCTATATTGAAGATGTCTGAAATACAGAGATCAGAAATATATGGCAAATACTTTGGTGTACTGACTAAAAGAGTATCATCGGTATAAAGTTTAGAATAAAGCATAGTCGGAAATTTTAGTTGGAGTTAAATGTTGCAAGTGTAGTGAATATGCTATTCTGAAGAAAATGAAGTCTTTTTGTATAAGAACAACAGGTGTAAAAGTTGATAATTACAGTGAATGCATCCTCACAGACAAAAAAAATTAATGTTTTATCTGAGAATTCTATCTGTGAAGGTGCCTTGCTGTACCTAAGTATCCATATTTTACACAGAATTTTCAAAATCTTGGGATTGTTTTGTCTCTTAATCTGAAATGGCATCAGCCAATAGAAACTGGCCGTTAAACATTTCAAGAGGAAATTCTCTTGAATATTCCATTGCAGACTTTTTTCAGGAGTTGTATTAGTAGCTTTTTAACCTCAGTATTTTATAGGTCAGATAAGGTGAATTAGTGCCCTTCGGGCCACAAATGTCTCTTTAAAAAGCCATTAAAGTGAGAATGTTTTGAAAAGCTACCAAACAGGAAACACTGTTGTTTCAAGGATCTGTTTGAAGTTTTAGTATCTAAAATTAGAAATTTTTTTCCCATACTTTAAGAAATAACTCTTGCTTATGTTGTTGCAAAAAGGTAACCAGGCTTTAATTAGCTGCAATGTATTGATACACTTTGAGTTAACATTTTTTGGGATTCATTAGGTCATAATTAGGGATGTTACAACTCTGAGTTTGAAGGGAAATATATCACTGTTGTTCAAAATATATCACTGTTGTTCAGTAATCTTGTAGTTTAATGCTAATAACTTCTTTTGGTTTTGCTTTTTGTTATAGTTCTTTCTCCTGCAAGAGCTCACCCCAGTGCTGTTGGAAGGTCACAGAACAGTGCACTACCTGTGCTGCCCTAGGGCTGTTGATGTCCTCAGCTGTTGTAGGAGAAACACTAGACCTGGAACCCAGTTTGTTACTGGTAAGAAGTAATTGTTTTGGATTTTATTTTTTTGTTTAATATTCAAGTTTACATGCTTTCTCTAACAAAATAACTAAAAATCTTTTCACTGCTTAATAATTTAAGAGCGCTGTAGCAAAATGTGCATCTCTGATCTTTTTATTATTATTATTTTTTCCCCTCCTACATTTAACTTTACAGTTTCTAAATTTCTAATTGCCCTCCTTCCAAAATGTGGAGGCTAATGGTTTTCCCTCAGCTTTCATTTTCAGACCTGGTTTTCTCTTGAAATTCTTTATGCGCTGTTAGAGCTAATGGAGATTAATAGATGGATTTTCCTAAGACACCTTCAGAAATCTTATCTTTTGGTTGCACTTTTCATAGCGTCCGGCTTCTGCACGCTCCCATTGCCGTAGCTTCAGGTAGATGGTTCAACAGGTCAAAGGCCAAAGCCAAGTTGCTGGTTTAAAGTTTTGGATAGAGAGTGGGGTGTTTAGTGATAGTTCCCTGTTATTTTATGTTCTGCTTATTGGAGTTAGATTTTGCTTGTGGATTGTGTTTGGATTGTGGAAACAAAGCTTTAATGAGGTGGTGAATGACTGGAAGCGTGTAGTGTTTTGCATGTCCGTATTCTTTTTTAATTCCTAATTGCGTTCGGATCTATGTATTTTCGTGGTAGAAGCAATTGTAAACTGATGATATGGTCTTAAATGTGTTGGTTTTCCTGACTAAATCTAACCCAGACAGACAGGGAGTTGAAATCACTTTGCCTGCCCTGAGAACTAGCCGTTCGAGCGAGTGATTTCTTTGCTGATGTGTTACAGCTGCCCAAGGTGTAACGTTGCCCTCCTGCTGCTGTTTGAACTTTACTCATGGACTTTCAGGATCGTAACTACCACAGAGATGCTCAACAGAAATGCTGTTTTAATGCTGTTGATGCTGGGGTAGCATTGGCTTGAAATTGGAGAAATTTTAGTCGATCCGTATCAGGCAGATGTTAATTGAATACTTTTAGGGGCTTGGGTGTTTGGTTTTTTTTGCCCTACAGTCATAGAGAATTGAGTGGGCATCTCAATTCTAATAAGAAAAATATAACTAGTATTTTTCTTTAAGTTCACTGAAAATCATCTGCCTTCCAAATTCTTGCTTTTTCTGTAATGCTATAGTATCTCTCAAACTGAATGACGAAACTCTTTATTTTCTTCCTCTGACTCCTAACCCATAAGGGTGAACATGCACTGTTGGGCTGTAATTAAACATTCTCATCCCCAGTCATAAGGGAAAAGTGGTACAATGTTGTTTTCATGAAACCGTGAGTTGTGAGTAACCTCTTTGGCCCAAGGGTCTGGTTTGGTCTGTTTACAAACATCTGCCTGTTTCTCTTTGAATTCAGAGTTGTGGTTGGAATGACCAACTTAAACAACGAATGTTCGGTTTCGTGAGTCAGAATAGGGTAAAAGAGTTCCTTTTTGGCAACTGTTCATTTTCATAAGCTGATGCTTGCCTCTACTTTGAACAGAGCTGAACATACGAATATCATTTTCGGGTATCTAGTATCAAGAAATTAAAACTCTTCTGGAATTGTGTGCTCTTCTTCCTCACACACGCTTAAGAGAAAACACTTTACTTTTGGAGAATTGTACTTGTGAAACTCATGAGCAGTGTCTTCACAGGGAGTTCTTATACATTAATATCCTGAGTCTTCTGCTTGCTCTCTCATTTAGAATAAGTACAAGTACCGTCCTTTTCAGTCGCTAAGGTTACGTTAGGGGTTT
>VYZM01019504.1:7191-49605 GCA_013398915.1 Dromas ardeola | reverse complement strand
TTTTTTTTTTTTTTTTCAGCACAGGGCACATGGATAGGAGGAAATGTCTGCATTTCTGTTATCTTTAATTGGACAAAACTTGTATACACACTGTGTCTTGTTGCACAAGGAGGCGTTTCAAGCCCGATCTCACCTTACAGAGCTCCTTTGCAGAGGAATTTAAAAAATGTTGGAATGTCTTGGGAGTGGAGATGTGGACAGGACAAAGGGGAACCAGAGAAGTGGGGTGTGTTTGTTGGGTTTTTTTTGTATAATAAACCATTGGAGTGAATTTGAGTTCTTCCTTAATCTGTTTTTACTTTTCTCTGAAGGGAGAGGGGGGAGGAAACAACACATTTTTGGTTAAATTCCAGTTGGCCTGTTTTCTCTAGGGAGCATAGAGTAGCTGGTGGAGGAGCGCACTAGTGAATATTTTGGTACTCTGTAAATTGTGTCCTTAGTATTAAGTGTAGAAACATGTTTAGAAAATTGTAACAGACTAAATGTCATGTAGTTTAAATTTTTGGTTTCCTTATGCTCTGAGAGCAAAAGGTAAACAAACAAACAAAACCCCCTACTGACAACAAAAACCCAAAAAATCGCTCTANAAACCCTAAAATCCCTTTTTGTTTTTTTTTTTTTTTTTTTTTTTTTTTCATTTTTCCCCCTTGTTTTCCTTCTGAGTGAAGAGAGTTTATTTTTGTACTCACTATTTCCCAGGGGACTGTACTGTAGAAGCTTTCATCTGTGTACTCCATTTATTGTCTGTGGCTTCTTGTCAAAATTCAAATAATGCACTGAGTTTTAGATGGAACAGATTTGCACCCCTTAATTTTACTGGTGTTACGATTTTGGTCAGGCGACTTATTACAGCTATGCATGCTGAGAGGTTGGCTTTGTAAGTATTACTGGCTACTGTTTTTAAAACCCTTCCAACATTAGGTGAAGATTGTGTTTATTTACTCTTATGTCATCAGGTGATATTTTCCTGTTCAAATAACTGTACTGATAGCGCAAAATAAACAGTTTTCATAGATGCTATATTTGTATAGCAAAGGTTCATTCTTGCTAGGGTTAAAGATTATGTAAATTATTAATGCTTATTTTAAGACCAGGTTTTTGACAACATGAAAAATAAAAAGCTGGCCTGTATCTCGGCAGAAGTTTGCATGAAAGTGATTATTAAATCTGTTCATGTTTTGTTCTTTTTGCTGTTATATGCAAGTGGTGTTTGTTTAGGGACAATGTTTTTTAGGTATTTATGGAAAAGTAACAGACTTGAATTGCTGTACTGTCTGCGAAATAACTTATGAAGAAAGCCTGCTCTGCTACAATTTATTTTGTGGAAAATCTACAGATGAGCTTTCATGGTTCATTGGCTTCTTGGAAAGCTGTGTTGTGGCTGTGTGCTGTCATCGCAGGCCCAGGCCTAAAGGATTTTAGTAGGTGCTCAACTTTGAAATGCTTCAGTGTGCTAAAAAGACCTGAGATAAACCAAAAAATACATCGTTGATCTTTGACGTCTGTTTCTGAAAAATCTCCACAGTTTATTCCATCTTTACCATGCTTCCACTAGAAGTTTGAAAGGTACTGCTTTTCTGAAGAAATCTTTCCACAACATCTTTTAAGTGGAGATAAATATCGTTACCAGGAAAAGGGGGGCAAAAACCACCAAACAACAAGCCACAAAACAGCATGAAAAATTGGAACACAAGAGCACAGGGTTTTGAAGCTTCCTGAATTTTTAACTACTAGCAAATTGCCTTAAATTTAACTTGGATTAATTCCCTAGTGATCCTTGACATTAAACGGATGTTCTGGTTTGACATGAGTAGACAGAAAACTAATTAATTCCTCTGAATTTGAGGCATATTTAATTTTCTCCCCCAAAGACCTCTCATTTAAAAGGTACCATGCTGTAACAAATGTTGAATGTGGAACGCTGTGTATAAGGTAACAGACCTTTAGACGGAGGAAGATGAAGACATCTACAGTAACAACTACTGGTTTGGAAGATGTTAAATTTTATTGATCAGACTGAACAGGGGAGTATCCACATCATTGCTTGTATACTTGAAAGTGCTATAATGTGCCCACCTGTCAGTGGAAAAGATGCTGCTCTTTGGTGGGTGTCTTCCCCATTCATCTCTATTTCTTTGTACTTAAAGTACTTTTGGAACAAGGGCAGGTTGTCTTCCCTTTGCATAGAGGAGTGTGTAGACTCATTATTTTTACTTGCTTTCTTATATTCATTATATTTTAGAGCATTGAGTGGTTTTGCTTTCTTGTCCAAAAGGTACCTACCCATCCTCTGCTCTTGTCCCCGGTGTCCTTGGAAATGTGGGCAAGTAAGATACAAGGACTGTATGATCTGACTGTAATGACATGCTTTTGTTCATCCATGGATTGCCTGGAGGGTGTCTTCTGTCAAGAGCTCGGTGGGTGGGAGGGAGCCCAGTAAGGAATCCTGTATAGACTTTTTTTTTTTTTTCACGCGTGTGTTTAGTAAAACCCCCTTGATAGGAAATAAAGTCAGTTCCTAAAGAGGCTAGCAAGTGCTTCATCCAGATCAGTCAATGCCTGAATCTCAAAGTGGTCCAGTCTAAACCAAAGGTAGCACGAGACAAACATTTTAATCTGTGTCTCTGCCATAGGCAGCTTAAACAAAGGAGGAGGCGTATCTAAAATAAACCGTTACCAAGAGTGAGGGGGAACCCAACCCACTGAACTAAGCTGAATAAATATATGAAATAGTAAAGAAATAAAGTCTCAAGGAATCAGTGTCATTTCCAGGTGAAAGGCATTAAAGAAGAAAAGCTTTTGTTGCATAAATTCACAA
This sequence comes from Dromas ardeola, assembly GCA_013398915.1. NCBI lineage: Eukaryota > Metazoa > Chordata > Aves > Charadriiformes > Dromadidae > Dromas > Dromas ardeola. The sequence goes on along the minus strand of VYZM01019504.1, from coordinate 46,787 downwards.
AAGCAGGTGGAGACATTGACAAATACTCCTGATGCTAAGGTGTATTAAATTGAGGAAGAGAAAATTATACTTGCAGGAGGTATTATCCCTGCTCCCCTTTCCCCAGTTCATGGGAGTTGATGCCTTGGAATATGGATTTTGTTACCCGTGAAGGAAGAGCAAAAGGAAATGCCATATCTGAAACCTTCTGGTCACTTCGTAATTGTGTGCTGTGAGGTTTTCTTGTGCCGTCCTCTGAATCATGTGGATATGGCAGCTGTTGAAGACAGGATTGGTGATGGACAACTCACTTTATCCGGTATGGCAATTCATATTTCCTGAGGGGACTACGCTGACTCTTCAACTCATAAAAGTAGATGCAGTAGTGGTTTCTGGAATGAAGACAAAACCGAACTGTCATTCTGCCTTAAGAGGTGGTTCTCTCAAACGTGAAGAAGTTGGGAAGCGGTGGCAGCTACCTTCAGAGCCTGGGCTGGAGAGCTGCTGTGCTGGCTGGCTCTACCGCAACCTTTTCAGGCCAAACACCTGAAAAATCAGGGTGTTGTGAGTTGTTTGTGTTGGTGGGTTTTGTTGTTTTTTTTTTTTTTTTTCTTACTCCCTGATTCGTATTCTTGGTTTGATTTTTATTTTTGTATTTCATTTATTTATTTGAGGTGGAGACGGCTTCTCTGTGAGAACTTGAAGTCTCTGGCCAGGTTTCAATGGTAAATAGGCAGTGTCGTTAGTTAGTGTAGAGCTACGCTGTTATTGACCTCTTCCAGTTCAAACAAAAAAAGAAGATTAGCTTCTTCGTGCGTTCTGTGCTTAATTCTGTAGAAAACCTGTATGAATTTGAAATACATAAACAACAGTTCAGCCTGTTTGCGTTGCGGGAAGATGGTCCTTCCTCTCTTGGGGAAAGCAAATGCTTCTCAATGATCAGGGACCAGCTGGTCTTGAAAATTAGTATTTCTGACACTGCTGAAGAGACAGCTCCGTTCTTGCAGAACTGGAGAAGCGTGTGCAGGCAATATTTCATAACCTGAACTTTTGAATCATCAGGTGGCTCTCTAGAAGAGTGGTCCTGTGTCACCATGTTCTGTGGGCTGAGAGGTTGTTTTCTAAACAGTGGCGTTGGCTAAACTGTAGCTATTTTGCTCCTGTAGATGATGGCAATAGCACGGACTAGGGGAACGGGGCAGAGATCTTGCAGATCTGTATCCCACAGAACGGAAAATCCACTTGCAGGTGTCAGGAAACTTTCTTAATCGTGGCTGTCCTGGGACTGCCCGCTGCTGCGAGCCCATTTGAACAGATGGGGCTGAAGTTGTGTTTCAACTCGGTGTGTGTTAGAAAGTTGCTCAAGCTCACATCAGCCTCCTTTCTGACAGTGCTTACATTTAACTACGTACGCTTCCAGACCATAAGATCTCAGAAGTACAGTAATTTTGGTTTTATCAGCAACCACCCATAGCCTAAATCCAAGTTTCTGATGTGTGCACTTGCCCGTAATTACATTTGGAATTTGGTCTTGTCAGCACATACTAGTTATACAGTTGTATTTTGACATGTGGACCCACATATCCGTTTTACAGTTGGAACTTCTTATATCAGAACAAATCTAAGTTTTTTGAGAGAAAGGAGTAGATGTCCTTTGTGTTTTATGGAGCTTGGTGCTCATAATTAGTTGGACCATTAAACCACTGTTGTAAACATGGTATATAAATCTTGATAGTAAGTTCTAAGTAAGTGGTATAAGCTAGGCAAAATGGCAGAAATTAATGCCAAGGAATTAGTAAAGCTGTGGAAGCAAAGGCGAGTATGGAATTGCAAAAGTAGTAACTGCCGAGGTACGGTGTTGCGGAGGGGGCTTCGTCGATCTGTTTGGGGGCTGCCAGCCTCCATCCTTAACACCTTGAGTGTCGTGAACTTGAAGTCAGCTCGCTTGAGAGACAGAATGTGTTGATGCGCCTGACACCAGTGAAGTGTCACTTTGGGAGATGAAGGGCAGGGAGTTCCTGATGATGCTCCGTGGACAACAGATTAAGCTGCGTGGTAGGAATGACTTACTGAATGCCGCAAGAAATGTATGTATGCGCTTGTCCATGTTGATGTATTACTTCTCTCGTATTTGTGCTTTGCAAGTGGGATAAAATTCAATCTGAAAATATTAGCGCCACTGATTACTGTCAACGTATTCACATTTAAGACCTTTTTTTCTGTTTTGGGGTGTAAGAGGAGGATAATTTGGAGCATAACTTACAAGATATGTGTCTCTGCCACGCTGCTGGCATTAATTAGCCTTTTTTTGGATAATACTGTCAAATTTTATGAAAGGTGATGAAAAGTCCTGTGAATTCTTCTCAGCTTGATGGATTCTTCGTTATTTTGGTCATAAGCATCCTTTCTAAACATGAATGTTAAGGTGATTATTAGAATTTCTCTACCCGGTGTCTTAGGGTGGTTGTGGGGTTAACTTGGAGATGTAAAGCCAAGGAAATAACATGCTTTATTGCAAAGTTAAAAATCTTGTGCTTATAAGTAGTTAAGCTTCAAATAACATTAATTTCATCGTTCTGATCTATTGCCAGTTTAGCTTGGGTGGGGACTTAACATTTTGTGATCTGCGGTCTTGGATTTGCCTATTGCTCTTCTGACTTGAAAACAGTATTTATAGCCCCTCAACGGCAATATAGCAAGGGAAATAGCTGGTTTCAATTGGCGTTTGCTGTTTGAGGATTTCAGCTATTCAGTGTGCTACACAGAATGCTTGTTCCCTTGAGGAAATTGTGTTACAGAGTACTCTTCAATAGTTTCTCCATCAGCATGGTTTCAAGTGTAGTATCTCTTTCAAAACCAAACTTGACTGAACCCAAACAGTAAAAACTGACAGCTGTTTTAACCAAGTAACTTAAGACAGGTTTTCTTAGAAGTCTGTAGTAATCTAAAGAAGTGTTTCTCTGGGATGTTATGAGCCACTGGAGGATTAAGCTTCAAATCTAGTCCCTTTTAATGTAAGTTATCTGAAGCCTGGTAAAAATAAGCTGCATCGTGTAATGAATGTATGGTCTTTCTAGGCAGCAGTTGTATTTTGTGGTATTCTTTCAAGATGAACCTGTTACTTAATTTGGTACAACTTGGGGTTTGTCTCAGTCTTTGAAAAACACGTCTGTGAGCTTGTATTGGATTTTGTAATACTGTCATTTCCTTCCCCATACAGGACTTGTGGAAGAGGAAACATAAAGATTTCCAAATGAATAACCGAAAGGAAGATATGGAGATTGCTTCCCACTACCGTCATCTGCTGCGTGAGCTTAACGAGCAGAGACAACACGGCATCCTCTGTGATGTTTGCATTATAGTGGAGGGGAAGATATTTAAGGCTCACAAAAACGTTCTGCTTGGGAGTAGTCGCTACTTCAAAACGCTGTACTGCCAGGTACAGAAAACCTCCGACCAGGCCACAGTCACCCATTTAGACATTGTAACTGCACAGGGCTTCAAAGCCATCATTGACTTCATGTATTCCGCACACCTAGCGCTGACCAGCAGAAACGTCATTGAGGTGATGTCAGCTGCTAGCTATCTGCAAATGACAGATATTGTACAAGCCTGTCACAATTTCATAAAAGCAGCTCTCGACATAAGCATAAAGTCTGATGCCTCGGATGACCTCGTCGATTATGAACTTGGAGCCCCTTCCAGCAGTAGCACGGATGCTTTGATTTCGGCAGTCGTGGCTGGCAGGAGTATATCTCCCTGGTTGGCTCGGAGAACAAGCCCAGCAAACTCTTCTGGAGATTCAGCTATTGCCAGCTGCCATGAAGGAGGGAGTAGTTACGGAAAAGATGATCAAGAACCAAAAACAGAGAGCCACGAAGACATTTCATCCCAGTCTCTTTGGTCTAGTGACATGGGCTATGGGTCTTTACGTATCAAAGAGGAACAGGTTTCACCGTCACATTATGGAGGGAGTGAACTACATTCTGCCAAGGATAGTGCAATACAGAATGCGTTTTCGGAACAAGGAGTAGGGGATGGCTGGCAACCCACGGGGCGCAGGAAGAACAGGAAAAATAAAGAAACTGTGCGGCATATTACACAGCAAGTGGAGGACGACAGCAGGGCAAGTTCTCCAATGCCGTCTTTTTTACCTGCCTCAGGATGGCCGTATAGCAGTCGAGACCCAAGTAAGTCATTCTTATGATTTTCGTGGCTGAAATTAAAAATGTTGAGTTAATTGGATCCGTTTATGGTGTGATCTTATCAGTCTGTGAAATATATTAGCTTGCCAGAAACTGAAAAAAGTAGGAACCTGCGTTGCCAACAATTCAAAAGAACCAAGCAGCATACGGTTCAGTTGGGGACCTCAGTGTCACAGCGTTGTGGGCTGGTTCTCCTGTGAAAGGAACTGGTAGTTTTGTTTTGGCCTTGAATATAGAATGGCCTAAATCGCCCCCAAAGCCACTATTATAATTCTTGGAATTAATGAGCGAAAAGGTTGGAATTTATTTTAGCAGGTGTGCAAACTGATGTGAAGGTTGAAGAATTTTCCTTGCACAGTATATTGATGATGTAATTACACCACACACAGGTGTAATTCAGTCTTAATGATACTGTCTTCCCGATACTCAGGTGTCACTTTCTCATGTGTAGGAAGACCACCATAGCTTGTTGCTGGCAATGGCAAGATAAGTGTTTGGTAACTCTTAAGAATAATGTGGGTTTTTGAGGTACTACTAAGGCTTAAAATGTATTTTGATGTGTGACTACTTGTCTGAGATGAGTGGCTGCTTTTAAAGTGTGTGGAGAGAAATGTTTTCTTGCCTTCTTTTGAATCTTCAGTAGTTATTTTTCTGTCTCAAGATAACGGTCCTATTTGAGTCATTAATCACTGGCAGTTAATAGATCCAGGAATGCTACTGATGTAGGGTTTGGGTGGTTTTTTTTTTTTTCCCTAAGGACTTCAAGGGAGTGTGGTATTAAACTCCCTCAAGCTGACTTGAAGAACTTCGTCTGTGTGAGTTAGCCTGTGTTTCATTGCATACCAGAGTCCAAGTTGGCCAGGAGGAGGGTTTGTGAGATTATATACCCTTATGTTGCCAAATTCAGATGAAAAAAGCAATATAAATAGCACTGAAAGTCTGAAGAGTCTTTATGGGCTGAAAAAGGATGTTTAAGTTGCTTACATACTGGTTTTCATTGAACGGGTAACTCTCTACAAATGTCTTTTAGATTTATTATGTTTTACAGTTATCTGCTGAAGCAAGCTTGCATGTAATTATTCTAATTGGCTGTTGATAAAATCTAAACAACATCAGTTAGAAGAAAAATGCGAGATAACTTAAGATAACAGTGATTTATGATGAATCCAGATTTTTATAATGCATGTATTTTAGGGTTGTTTCGAATGAAGAATCAGCATGGATTGCCTGGTTTGCGGTTCACATGCAAATATTTTTCACTTTCATAGTATCCTGTAAAAACAACTCAAGTCACTTGTACCGTCTGTGAGGTGGTGGTGGTGGGGGGGGTGTTAGACAGGTACGTGAAGCAAACTACACATGTTGGAGTGACTGCAGAAACACAACTGCGACTCTGATCATCGTAGCAAACTGGTTATAGATGGAATGTCTTTAAATTACTGGAAGCGGTGCAAAATAGAAGAGATTGTATTACGGGAAGCTGAATGATGTCTAGATTACTTAATTCCTGATTGTTAAGGAATTAAATAGAAGTGGCCCTTTTCTTTACAGCTGTTTGCAGATGGGAGGAAGATGGTTTCTAGTGTTGACTCAGCGCAGTGCTGAGACAGCGCATCAGCAGGCACAATCAAATTATTTGTTCCAAAGCTTGTCTTAAATGTGATTTCCAATAAAAGAGGTGTTTCTCATGATGGGAAAGGGGAATTGGAGTGGCGGTGGTTGGGGGAGTAGTTTCAATATTCCAATAGTGCTGGTAAAAGCAAAAGGAAAAACTGAATAGCAGCATTTCTCACTGTCCAGAACAAGAGGAATGCCAGAACCCAACAGGCTACGTATGTTGGCAGGGGCCAGCTGGTCTGGCGGCTGCTCCGAGAGCAGTGTGTGCAGAGTGAAGGTAACCATGCTGAACGCATGGGACATTTGGAGACTGAGCTGCTCATGGTTTCCCCATGCTGACCATCTGGAGAAGTGAGCAGAGATGAAATTCTCCTTTCTGCCCAGCTGAAAAGAGTCGTTTCTCTGCTCTTGAGCTCATGGGATGGGTGCATCTCCGCATGCTTAGGGGAAGCACACAGGAGGAGCCCTGCCTGCATTTTAGGCTGAATTTTCTTGTCTTTTGGGGGATTTTTTGGGTATGAATTCAGAGGATTTGAGATCTGTGTGTGTTCAGTTTCAGTTAACACTTGGACATCTTGTCAGCAGCAAGGCTCTCATGTGCTTGTGTGTGTTGATGTGTGGTTTAGGTGAAATCCGAGTTGGTTGCTTGGGTGAAGTTGCTTCTCTTCCAATGTGTAGTGAGACCATCCCCGCTATCCCAAACCATCCCTGTCTTGGTCCCTACAAGCAGTAGGGTCTTTTGGTCTCACATTGATAGTTCCCATCTCCAGCAGGTGGAAGCAACCCTCTTGCAAACTGCTCAATCTCCCAAGTTGCCAAGCTACAGGGTTCTCTCCTTAGGTTGGGTATCGGTACCCCAGGTTCTTCCCTCTCCTGCTAGAATTCAGAAGCAGTCTAGGGATTTTGCAAACTTAGCTCCTATGCATGAAGAAAAATTGATTCTCTTGTGTGAAAACGGATAATGGCAAGTATCTGCACTGTGTAACGAGTATTTGGGATGTGTTTAAATTTCAGCTCGAAGTTCTCTTTGATTTAGTAGTGTCAGGCTTCAATCTTTAAAACAGACTTCATAGTCTATGGCTCTTTTTTTTAATTTCATTTATTTAGAAGTGTCCCTATCCTTATTGTTCATAGCTAAGGTGAAAAGGTACTCGTTCGCTGAGGAAATGGGTGTTGAATGTTCTTTCATAAGTAGCTGAGGGGAAAAAAGTCACCTAGAACTCTTTGTTCTTTGAGGCTCATTCACTTTTCTGATCTAATCAGTTATTTTAAGATGCTGCTTGTTAAGTCTGGAAGCCCTCATTGTGGGGTAATTTGGATACCGTTTGCAAATGTCTCTATTCTGGAGGACTAACGCACACCTCCTGGTAATGCAAAAGCTGATTTAGGAGCGTGCGTCTTAAAAGTTCAGCGTTAGTGTCTTCCTCCTGAAATTGTGCGAGATACTCATTTGGTCTTGCTTGCAAGCAGCATCGCATTTCACCAACATGCAAGCAACTTCTGGAAGGTGGATCTTGCGAGTAACCATTGCATCACCGTTTTAATTCAGTGATCATTTGGGGCAGTATACTTCACAGGTTAAAAATACTCTCCTAATCTGTATTATATAGGCTTACTTAACTGATGTTATGTTACCAAGAAGCACATTGCAGTCACTGAAACTTTGCTTTTGAAACAACTAACATCTTGTTTACACAAGTAGTGGTGCTTCTTTCAGTGGGAAACCTTCTTATCAATACAGGCAGGTAATTAAGTGTCCCAAATATGTAAGTTGACTGTACTTAAATATGAATCAATGGGGCCTCAAAAAGACACAGATTTTTATTATTTTTTAATTGAAAGGATAAGAAAATTCTATCCAAATCAGTTGATTCTTTTCCAAATGCTGGTGGGGTGCTGCTGAGAATCTTTGAATTTGGTCACATTACGGAATAAAATAAAAAGAAGTGTCTGGAGTAATCTTATTAATGGTAATCTAACATCATGTAAATAGCAGCTGAAGCAAGAGATTCTTAATGTCTGCCATGAAGAGTGTATGTATCTTCTTCATCCAAGAAAGAATGATCAAATAGGGTTTGCAAAGGCATCCAAACTAAGTCGAGATGGTAGATTGAGAACGTGATTAAGCTCTCAGTTTCAACAGGGTGGTGTCAGTCAAACACAAAGCTTGGTGAGGACCATCTTTTCGTGCTAGTTTCAATCTATTAATTTGGATTCTCTGTTTAGCATAAAACATACTAAGTTTTTTCTTTCTCATCCTGTTTGAGTTGTTCAGGATGTCAGTCTGTCATTCCTTGTATGAAACATTCATACATATGTTTTCCTCACCAAGCCGCACTAACTTGGAACAGCAATTCTCCAAAGTAAACTGAAGGATGGGTTTTTATAAATAATAACTTTCTTCATAACTGAGCCAAGAAGAATTTCCTCCACAGACTTGCCAAAATAACAGGTCTGCCTTTTATTTTAACCTTTCTTCTCAAATTTCATAGGTTTTCTAAAGACACATACTGCTATTTGCTAGCCAATATCAAAGATGCTTACAGAATTCAGTAGTAGTCTTGTGCCTTGAGCATCTTCATTTTCCTCAGGTTGTTGTTCCTTTAACGTTGCTGAATAAAGTTTTTACAGAATTATACATCCTGAGAGCATGGGCTACAGGATCGGGTGGTATTTTAAAGGCTCTTGCCAAAGAGGACAGTTATCTTCATTAGAAGAGCTCTTTTGCTAGCAAAATGTTGCTGGTTTTGCTTCTTTGTATAATGGAAAACTCTGTCACTTGGAGGGTGTCTTTTGAAGAATTTATTGGTGGTTTTATTAATGTGTTAGTTCAAGCATCGTAGTTATGATTCAGGAATTTATTTCTAAGGAAATACACCCACACATCTTCTGAGTGTTTGCATCCTAAAGCTGCGAGTGAATTTTTGTGTGCCAATTGACTGTGAAATGAAGCTAATTATTTTCAAAACAAACCAGTCATTTTTAAAGATGTTACAGTTTGGGAACTTTTTGCTTTACCTTAGTTACATGCAGTGAAATTGTTGCATTCTGTAAGAAGAGCTTCAGGATTTGAGTAATCCCAGAGCAGTGACCATCACAGGGAGGATGGACAGGACTTCCCTGTATCCATGTGACTTTGCAGAGTTCCGAGTTCCTTTAATATTTTCCCATCAAAATCTTCAGTTATGCACAAGTTTCCTCCTTCCCAGTGAGAAGACGTTCAAGTTCGTCATTTTCCAGTGACACAATCTGATTTCAGTGCCTGCTGCAGGGAGTTGTGCTACTGGCTCTCCGGGAAGATGGGAGGCAGCTGGTGTCGTAAGCCTTTCCCTCTCCCTTTTTCTGTCTTGGTTTCTAGAGAGCAAATTACGAATACAGGACTTGTTGGCGAGCGCAGATGCTTAGCAGTTGGATCGTATAGTGAGCTTACATTTCAGAAGGCTTCAGAGGGAGGCAAGAAAGAGCTCTGTCTAGATGAACTCTCAGCTAATTTTGTGCAGGTGAGGTCTGGACCTATCCGAGTACAGGTAGGTGAATGTGTAGATTGTCTTATTATAGGAGGATTTTATTCTTGAAAAAAAGTCTTTTTCTCAGCAAGCTACTGGGCTTCCTGTAACTTCCACCTTTTCGATGCAAATCTTCAAATCTTTCCGTGATTATTTTTTTTTATTAGTATTCTTTTTAAAAACAGTGAAAATTCCATTGTTTCTGTTCTGATATTTGGTAAGCATATTAGTCCAAATAGCGGAATAGAGGTCATGCATAATGAAAAGAGACAAAAATAGAGCATGGTGTTTGTATTCAGGATTCAGATATTTAAGTAACTCTTAAAACTTCTGTTCTGCAAAACCTGTATAAAACTTAGGAGTTTAAATGACGCTTTATAAATAATCAGTTTACCTGTCCTGAAGAGCTAGTGTTTAAAAGAGAAGAAGAAAAAAAAAAAAGATGATCTGCAGGCTAGCACCAAAGGGTTAATATTAATGAATAAAGAAAGAAAATGCAGTGTGAACGAGTTCAGAAAGAATGGGGCTTAGCAATCGGTGACGGAGGCTGTTTGGTGTGAAGGATTATGCCAACATGGAATAGAGCTAGGGAAAGCAAAGGAGGGGTAGGTGGTTTAGGAGAGAAGAGTGTATAAGGAATGGGAAGAGGGATAATAGAAAAAGAGGTTTGAGAACAAAGAGCCTGAATTTGGTGTATCTGAGACAGACTGAAGAGATGAGAGCACAAGGCTAAACCAGAACGTGTCTGTACCAGGAATACCTGTTGAGCGTTAAGACACAATGAATTAATTGATTTTTAGGCATTTCTACCCAGCTATTCCTATTAGAGATGGATGAACCTTACTGAGACTAACTCTCTCCTGTACAGTAATTTTTCACTCTTCTCTTTAACTTTTGGAGCCCAGTATTAAAATCCTCTTGCTCCAGCTCAAAGCGCAGCTGCATGGTGAGTCCTGGTGCCCCCACGTGCTGTCCTGCCCTGCCTGTCTCCCGTTAGTGGCAGACTGAGCCGTCTGCTCTGGCCTTCACAAAACTTCTTTCCCTGCTCCTCAAAAAGTGTAGGAAAAGCATATTTTTTTTTTTTGTGAGACGTGGTATCACATACTTGATATTCACTATTCATCTTGTCTAAAATAAAGATATATTGGTAAATTGCAGATTTTTATGGGATGAAAACAAACGTATTGAAGGAGATACTAAGGGAATGCTTACTAGGTAGATTGAAAGTGTGCAGCATTGAAATGATGTGTGTAGCATGGCAGCTGAAAAAATCACTGGGACAGAATACAGTCACTTACTCTTCCTTTAAATGGATTGTGCTTTGAAGAGAGGGAGTCTCCAATCCATCTGCTGTGGTCTGAATTCTGGTTGCAATGTAAAAACTTAAGGCAGGTGTTTAAGTATTTGTTACAGCCATGAATGAAAACTAGGATGGTTAAAATTGCAGTTGTCAGATTAATATCTGATGTCCTGAAACAACACAGGCTCAAATTTTAATAGTTTCCTGCTGTTAGTTCATCATTTAGATCATTTATGCTTAACTTTGGAAAGATCACTTTTTGAGGATAGATGTTTTGGATAAAAACATTCAGCTTATCTGAATATTTTTGGAGTATTTTTGAGGGTAGGTAATAGTAAATTACAAACTGCCTACCACTTGGAAAATTAAGTTAATTACTGCATTTTTCCACCTGCTTTTCATGAAGTTGTAGTCATGCTGCAAGGTATTAAAGTTTTGTTTGCTGCGGCTGAGGGGGGTGTTTAATGATGCTTTTATTGGGAAGATATTTTGACGCCTTAAGCAGCAGTAGTCAGCGATGCCAGGCTTGCTTTCTCAGCCAGAGCTGGAGGGGTTACAGATTTGTCCTCTAATGCCACCCCCAGAATTCTTTCTTAGTGCCGAAATCAGCTTAGCCCGTGTTCTGCATTCCTCTGGCTTACAGGGCGGCCCAGGTTTCTAGACCGTCTTTGGTACTCTCTTTGCGTGCATGAAGTTTACTGCGTGAAGGTAGCTGCTACTTGCAGCAAATTGCAAAACCAAGCAAACAAAAATACCCCAAAACGCAACACACTGACCTCCTGTGTCCATATGCTGAATCTTGGAGACACATTGCTGAGAGTGCTCGGTGAATAATTAGGGTTCTCCGTATCACCGCAGTTACAGGCTAACAAAATTATTAGGACACAGTCTTTGCAGGACTAACTCTTTTGAGTCTCTGTTATTAAAGGGTTAGGTCAGGTTATTTTCAAGTCTGGAAGTGAAAATCATTGCTTTAAACCCAGACACTTATTCCCTGGCTACACCCTGGCTTTAAAATGGTTCCACCCTAAACCAGCTTTAGCTCAAAGCTCAGTGTCTGTTTCCTTTCCCCACCCTGCATTCCATTTTCCCCAGGCTCCAAAGCCCTCCTGCTCCTCCTCTTCCTCCTCCCTGTGGTAACAGCCCTGATTCTGTTAATCTGCTTTTAGCTCCAGAGATCAGGGGCACTTCCCCTCTCTTGAGTGCCCTTCTCACTATTTTAGTTGTTCCTTGTGCCAAGGTTACCCTAGGGTCGTCTTTACAGAGATCTCAGCTTTTCCAAAAAAATCTTTTTTACCCTTTTTTTGTTTCGTTACTGAGATTACAAGTAAGAACTCAAGAAGGTTTTAGACTTTTAACATTAAAAAGTAATCCTACTTTGCAATCGTCACCGTTTCAGGACTTCCACTTTTCTGTTTGAAGTGTTGATTTTGCATTAAAACGTAGTAGGGATTAATTCTTTAGGTGCAGTGTATAGGAATCAAACCCAAAAACTGACTTTGCTGTATTTGTCTCAGATTTTTTTTATTTTTCATATTTCTTACAGGCAGTTATTTCAAAAGGTAAATAGTTGTTCCTGAGGATTTTCAAAGGCTCAGCATCTTGTCACATCATGAGTACTAGTGTTCATATTTAATGTGATACTTGGATGTTATATTTCTGTCCCTTCATGTTTGTGTCTATTCATGTGCAGATGTGCAGCAAGAGACTGTCTCTCTACTGAGCAGCAGCAAAGAATAATATCAGTCCTTTTACTGCCTGGGTTGTGAGACTTAGAAAAAGAGGTTAAGCTCACAGTCAACCTTAATATTTTTAAAGTGGTAGTCTGCCTATTTTGGGGCAACAAGAGCGTGACTTCAGGTATTTCTGCACTGCTCAGTCATTCCTGCTTCTGCAAGGACCACTTTAGTATTCCATTTTACAATAGTTTCAGAAGTAATCAACTCATCCAGTTTAACCGTTTCCTCCTCCTTTGCATTTGGGCGTTTTGTTGTATCTTGTTTTGGGGAAGATCAGTTCAGCCCTACAAAGAGTTGAGTCGAGGTCACTAACACACGGTGGGAGAGTGGCAACAAACAGAACAAACAGCTGGGTTTGGGGCCAGGAGCTCCTTTTGCTGACGCAGCCCACAGAAAAATATCTGCAGAATTTGAGTCAATGTTAGAAAAACAAATATCGCAGGGAAAAGATAATTATTTTTTTTTTCCAGACACCTGGAGCAGTGGGGGGAGTTTTCCAGTTGATATTTGTACACTGATTAGTTTTGAGGAAAACAAAGATGGAAATATACTTGTGCTTTTAGAATAACACTGCAGAAATACCAATATAAAACCAGGTCCTATTTGTGTAGGACAAGCCTGTTTTATTTTAGAAATATTGTTTTAGAGATATTTAGGAGAAGGTTTCCGTTGGTAAAACGTGTATGGTGAACATCCTATGGCTGTAGGCTTGAAAATTATATTCAAGCCTATATGATGAATACTGCATTTCAGCTGGCACAGACTCCCCTTGCACCTTCCGGAACAGTAAAGCATTGGAAATGTGCAGTTTTATGCAGGATGGTGTTTCTCAGCAACAAAAATCCTGACAGCACAGGACAGTGTCCCAGGTCATCCCGCTTTGAATTGCGGTTCAAAAGCCGTAGTAGAAGAAGAGGTGGAAAAGCGCAGTCTGAAGGAGACCGAGTTTTGGGTTCTGTAAGGATTCAGTTAGGATATCTTACAGTCTTTAACTTATACTCAGTTTTTAATGATCATACAAGTTGTGGTTAAATATCTGTGTTTGCCTGATAGTTTCCTGAGTTCTGAAATTGGAGCTTATTTTGAATGCTGGGCACGTTTATCATATCCACATGTATACTATTATGTTTGTAAAATAGCACTAATCAAAACCAATTTAGCTCATGGCATCACTTCTCTATGTAAATATTACAGTATGTGAGGATGCTCGGTTTTGCTTAACAAACAGTAAGTTGTGAAACATTTTTGAAGGATTTCTGTTAGAACAGAAGGGAGTATCTGAAATACAGGCTTCAAGAATATTTTCAGCAGCTGGTAAAGGATTGACATTTTTCTACCAGCCCAGGTGCTCTTTTTTTTTTTCCCTTCCCTCCCAAGAAAAAACACTAGGAAATGAAAGGTTTGGGTTTGTTTTTTTTCTGTGAGTTTAAAAATTAATTGTCTTTTGCACAGAAGGAGATCAAGCCAAAACTTCCTGAACTTACACAAGAAACATCATCCCTGAAATTTTAAATGAAATCTACTGTCAGGCAGATCTGTAGAGGTACTTGACACAAATAGGTAGAAGAACCTCGGAAAACTAAGTCTTTGATTTCACCTAAATTTGTTTTTTTCCAGAAGAGTTCAGCTCGGGTCATAATTTGGGAGCGTCCTTGAAAGAAAAGCTGAGTTTAAGTGGCTCCCACTTTCCCTTGGTACTTAATTGCACCCCACGCTCTGCTGCAGTTGTTCCAGTGAAAATGTCTGCGCAACCATGTAGTGAGCTGGATTGGGGAACTGATCTGGGTGTAAAAATAACTTTTTTTTAATAAACCAGTTTATTTTTAACACATTAGTTCCTGTCTCAGGTTCACCTCACAACTATACGTGTAGTCTTGGTACAGCTGAGGGAGTAGGAAGGGGGGATGCAGGAATGAGCATTTGGGGTGGGGGAAGTTGCTAATACTGGGACCTCTTCCCTCGCCCCCCTCTCTCCTTTCTGCCTGTTGCGTTGTAAACAAACAAACAAAAAAGACATTTTCCACCACACTACAAGTTACCCAGCTGTGTGCAGGAGATCCTAAACCGCTACCCCAGAAAGCACGATGCCTGCATCCATCACAGGGAGCTTCCAAGGCTGATGCTGTTTACTTTGTTCACTAACAACTTGGGCGGTGGGATGGAGCGAACCCGCAGCAAGTTGTGGGATGACACCAGACTGGGAGGAATGATTTGCTGGAAGACAGCGGTGCCAGAAACAGCGTGAATTCAACAAAGACAAATGTGAAGTCCTGCGTGTGGGACAGAATAACCCCATGCACCAGTACGGGTTGGCAGGCAAGGAGTGAGAAAGCAGCTTTGGAGAAAATGCGTTCTGGTGAGTAAGGAGCTGAAGAGGGGTCTGCGTGCCCTCGTGGCAGCGAAGGCTGGCCATGTGCTCAGCTGCCTTACCGAGAGCACGTCAAGGGAAGTGAGACCACCTTTGGGGTACAAGATCCAGTTTGGGGATCTCCAGGACAAGAGAGACTTTGACAAGCTTGAGCAAGCCCAGCCGAGGTCATCAAGATGCTGTGTAGGAGGAGAGGCTGAGACAGCTTGGTTCAAACTTGACAAAGAGAAGGGGGGTGGACGGATTGTGCAGGAGCCAGACCCTTCTCAGCTGTGTGTGGAGAAAGGATGGGAGGTAGTGGCCACAAGTTACAGGAAGGGAAATTCTCATGGGGCAAAAAGAGGAAATTCTTCACAGAGTGGTCAAATGATGGAGGAAGGGCCTAGAGAAGTTGTGGTATCTCTCTCCCTGCAGATATTCAGAACTTGGCTGTACAATCCCCTGGGCAATGGGATCTAACGCTAAAAGTGTAGCCCTGAAGTCACTTTCAACCGAATTTATTCTACGATTCTTAAAAATGGATCCAGGTAATACAGCAGCAGTGCTGTCCCAGGTCAGGACAGTTGCTCGTTCGCTGTCTCTTGGTGACAGCACTTAACACATAACTTCAGTTGCTGTTCTCAAACGGTACCTTCCTTGATGCTTGCCTTTCTGACAGCAGGACTTGTGTACCTGAAAGTTTGTCTTCCCTTCACCTTTCCACCTTCATTTATGTAAAGAGAGAATATTCTCTCCGCCTATAAATTTTGTTGTGGGTTTTTATGTGCTTTGTTCTTAAGCATGTTAAAAAGAGAATGAGCAGCATGACTTGCCGGGCCAGCTTCACGGTTGCCTATAGGAGGGAGTGTGTTTGGTGGACTTAGCTGGTGATTCTACTGTTTATGACTGTCAAGTGTACTGTATGAATACAAGTAGGATGTAAGATCGTCCAGTGTTTCTTTAATTAGCTCCAGATAGTTGTGGGATCTTGCTGTCACCCCTAGCTTTGCCAAGCGTCCGCAAATCGCAGGCAGCCAGAGACCTCATCTGGGTTTAGTTGATGGTGTGACTGATGTTGGGTTAAAAGGGTGCCAGTGAAACCAGCAGGGCGATGGGGTTTGTTCTGCTGAGCCACCTAAAGGCTGAAGTTCTGCCGAAACAGGCACAGCAGCGTGCGATCGGGTGAGCTATGCGGAAAGGGTAAGGATGCTTCTTGTGACAGGAGGTGGCTCCAATTGCCGTCATCTTTGGAGGTTGTGGGGACTTGTAAAGAGTTCACGCTAGGAGCTGAGGAGCCATAACCTCCTGTTCGGAAAGGAGGAATGGCTCGTGCTGTGGGGAGAAGCGCTAAATTCGAGGGGGGTTGAGGAGAGGTTGGAAGGGCTCCTAAAAGCCTCCTGAAATTTGCTGGGGTGGTAGAGAAAACATGCAGAAACTGGCTTAAAGCTTTGGCTGTAAATGATAAGCTAAATGCTGTTGCCCTCCTTTCAAGGACCGCCGTGTTTCCTCTGCCTCACCGGCGGTTGGGTCCCTGATTAGGTAGGCAGTGGCGTGACGATGTGTGACATGCGACCTCATCATCCTGGACACTCGGGGGGAGAACCATTACTGCTTTGTGTTTCTGCCAGCCAGAAAGGGACTTTGAAGAGAAGATGACAGGCTTCTTGGATCTCCTCTTACCGCGAGACTGTAATGAAAAGAGCAATATTGAGGAATAGCGACCTGGCAAAAAATTACCTCTAATTCTTGTTTCTGCTTTGAATTTTCCAGCAGCAGATGTAATCTTATACAGCTTTTAT
Organism: Dromas ardeola; assembly: GCA_013398915.1. NCBI lineage: Eukaryota > Metazoa > Chordata > Aves > Charadriiformes > Dromadidae > Dromas > Dromas ardeola. The sequence continues at coordinate 30,295 of VYZM01019504.1, read as the reverse complement.
GCACGCTTTTCTCTCTTCCCATGGGTTTAGTCCTCCAGCTACAGATTTCTAGAAGATGTTCAACTATGTACATGAGAGAGCGGGAATAAAAGTTGAAAGAGGAAAAAATTATTAAAAAAACAAATTATGAAAGAGAATAATAGTATTGGGAGTCTGGGAAACAACAGAAAACACGTCTGGGGTTTACTGAGAAGGTAAAAATACAGTACAAACAAGAAATAAGTGGTGTGAGAGAAGCAGACACTGAGGAGGTAGTTTGGTAACAGCTGAGTTTAAGCTCTAACGAGGAAAATGACAAGCATTACAGAGAAGAAATACAAGAAAAAATCTAGTTTGTGTATGAGTTAGTTAAGGTACTCAAATGGATTCTTTAAAATGGAGAAGCTTTTCCTTGGCCTTTCTGAGATGGCCCGTGTATTTTTTTCAGTTGTTTGACTAGGATTAATGCTTTTGACTGTCAATTTTCTCCGATACCTTGGAAAACAATTTATCGCATTAACATTTAATTTGGATACTTTTAGGAAGTTGCATCACCTTTATTTCTGCCATAGCCCATCCCCAGGGGCTGGCAGGTGTCAGTCGTACTTTTTGATTTTCTGATTAGTGCAACTTGGTTTTCTCGTACCTGGGTTTGTGATAGGAACTCAGTATATATGACTTTCAGTTTTGTTTTTTTTTCATGGTAGTAGAGGCATGCTTGCTGATAAATGGAATTTCTGATCTGAATTTGGGCTTTGCATGGTGTGGCAAAGCAAGTGACTTTCTTGGGGCTGTCTTTCTCTTGCAGAGCAAGCGTGCAGTTCAGTTTTGTTTTGCCTGAGGGTAAATTTCTGTGTGACAGCCACCCTGTGTGTGTTCGGGGTGTTGTACTGGCCCCGGCATTATTCGTGTTTGTAGATCTGTTAAAGCCTGCCTGGTTAGCATGGTTGGGAATGAAATGCCTTTTGTCCTGCCATGCTCCGCCGGGATGTGCGATCTCGGTGAGAAGATGCTCGTAATCGGGCTTCCTATATTCCTTTTACATTAGGCTTTCATGTGTAGGGAAGAACTTTACCAGTTAAATGTTGCTTCGGAGTTTGAGATGCATGGAAATACTGTTGCCAAAATTGTAAAAAAATATGCCCTGTGTTTTATTTGAAAAGGAAAAATAATAATAAATATTCAAGTCAACAAGCTAATAAAGCTTTTCTAAAGCTTTCATGTCTTGGAAAGTAGGCTGGTGTAATAGAATAACTGCAAAATAATTATTTGCTAAAGAGACTAATGAGCTCAGTTTTTTAGAGCAGCGTTAATCCTGTTTTAGCTCACTGCCCCGGTCGGGTTTTCCTGCGAGCGGTGCCTGGAGTCCGGCTGTGAAAAAGGAGATGTGGAGGAGTTGGAGGGAGCTCTTGGGCTGGCGCCTGACCCGCTGCCTTGAGTAATTGCAAAATAGAAGCTCATTTACTAAAGCTTGGTTTACGTACAGTTGAAGCACTGGAGTAAACAGTTTAGATTACTGGGAAGTGACAGATACTTTTGATTCATATAATTCTTTGGCTAAACTTGTTAAAAGAAGTCGTATTCTAGAGAAAAGAGAGAAGTGGTTTTGGAGGCACCGTGAAGAGGAACTTCATGCATTTTTGGGGTTTTGGTGTACTGACAGTATTTTAGTACTTATGTGACTAAGTGGATATTTATTTTGCCTTAATATGTATTTGATTAGATTGCATCAGCTGTAAATACTAGAAGCTCTAAAGCCTCTATTTCACTGTCTGTCTCTAATCTTGGCTTTTGAGGAACATTTAATGTCTTGTTGTGGTTACAATTAATCTGCGTGTGTTTTAGCAATTAGTGTTTATGTGCAGCAGGCAGTAACGGATTCTGGCAACTGTCAGTCAGCATCTGTAATAGGCTATGAAAAAGGAAGGGAGAAAACGCAAGGTGATTTACTGCCTGCCTGGTTATTTGGCAACACCGTTTTGTTGACAAACACCCTTCCTGGCCCCAGTTATTTGCTGTGATTTGCCGTGTAGGTGGTGAGGAGCAGAGGAATAGCGGCATTATCATTGCTTTGGTTTGATAAAGCTGTCTGTTACATTACCGGTTTAATGGGCTAGAATTTACTTGCTTTGCCACCTTTTGTAGCAGCTGCTGTTTTTTAAACTCTTGTAATTTCCCTTAATGCGGAAATGTTTGCTTTTAAAACAAACTTCATTATCATCTAGAAAAACGTGTATACCTGTTAACTGCTCGCTCAGTAACAGAGGGATGACAAAACATGTAAAAATTCAAAGCAATTGAATTCTTCTGCCTGGCTAAAATTTAATAAAACCGATCACAGGAGATTATACAAGCAAAACACAGATGGAGGGGGGAAAATGGTTTGTTTTAGAGAGAGAGTAGTTCACATAGTTGCTGCTACTGTGTTTGTAGCCCTGGCCTTGGCTATTCCTTACACCTCCGGGGTGTAGGAGTACTCTGCTAATGATTGTTTTTTCCTTATTGTTTGCTTTGAGGCTTTTTGTTTTTTAAAGGAAGTGGAAAAAGTTAACAGCAAGGGGTACTGGCAGTACAGTAGAGCTGAATAAAGTAAATCTGAACGTGTTAAGGAACCTGATGTGCCCTGGGCTGGGGCTGGGAAATTCACTGACTGATCCTGGCTCCGTGGGCTGGACACCTGGAGCAAGTCACCGGGTCTTTCTCTGGCCGTTACCACCTGTAAAATGGAGATAAAAATAATGATATTATTCCTTTAGCAGTTTTCCAGGTTACAGGAGGTAGGCACTGTACCAGTGTCCTCATTAGCATTTTTTAATAAGGCTGTGCTGATTGATAGCTTGTCCTGGTTTGACGTTGTTGGACGCTACAACCGCGTGCGAGTGTGCCACACTCCTCCTCCCTCCTCCTGAGCTCTGGGCTGCGAAACCCTCTGCAGGGGAGTAAGTTTATTGCTGTGGTGTATGTGGACAACGCCTGAATTCCTTGCCCTGAGAAGTGCAAGAAGAATTTCTGAAAGCAGCTGAGTGTTAATTTTGTACATGTCGAATGACTATTCTGAACTGTAATAGTTACCTCTTGCATTAAGTAGATTTAAATGCATTTCGAACTTGGAGGCACTAAAGTGTTCAGGACCTGCAAAACAGCTTTGTTTCCTATCTGTTCACTCATTATCGATGCCTTTTCCTTGGATTTCTTCCCTCTACATGTTTATAGTACAAATACTGCAAAGGCATGTGTTTGCTGGGAAGTTTCAGCCCTTTTTGCCAGGTACTTGACTGGGTTTGGGGCACGTCAGCTGCTGCTGCAGATTCTGGAGTAGGTAACTGCAATTTGTTTTACGCACTTTATGAATGGGGTAACAGCCTTTTTTGTAGATAATTTTTTGCTTCCTGTGAAGAGTAGAGATAAGTGTAAGTCACTTTCCTTTACATGAGTCAAAGTTCACAGCACGAGAGACTCTGTAACGAATATATATTTTGACATGGAGGAATTAACCTTATTATAGCTTTTTCATTTTTGTTTGGGTTTGCTAATTGATGTTTTTGTTAATAGTATGGTATGTTTTTATTCAGTTTCTTAGTAGCTTCCTGTTGTAAGGTGGCTAATCTGTGTTTTTTCAGGTTGGCTCCCCCCCAGCTGTATCACTTCTGTATAAAACCTACCCTGTGATATATGCAGGGAACCACTGAGTACTGTGTATATTTCAAATAAATGACCCAAGGAATTTATACTAATTAGCAGTCCACTATTATAGGCTGTTTATTACTGGATTTTTCAAAACCTTCATCATGGGGAAGAAATGAAAGAATGAAAATTCAGACTACTGGAGTAAAATCATGGGAAAAAAAAAAAAAAAGAACTTAAAATATTTGAAAGTAATTTCAGTACTAGCGGACTATCCTGAAATCTTAGTTTAAAATAAATAAATGGCTGAAATTTTATCCAGTTGTTGGTTGTGGGGGAGGTCAAACACATCTCATCCCTTCTGCCCTGCCCTCTCAGTGCCTGGTGCTGGGATTGATGGGACAGAAGCGAAGGGTGCAGATGGGCAGAGGCTGGAAGAACAGAAACCCCCAGCTGTGGGGTTGGGTGCGCTTTCTGCCGAGCCTCTGAACGGCCAAGTTCATCTTCAGGCCTTCTGGAAAAGGGGATCAAGATACGTGAAAGGTGACAATAAGGCCAAAATAGGTGGTGATAAGTTCCCAGCTCTCAGTTCTTTGGAGCCATGGTTAGACAGGCACGTGTGGTCAGCGTGCCACATGCCAGGAATTTGTTTGCATTTCTGATGGCATCTTTGGTCACGCAGGTGCTGATGTGACAGTGACAGAGCCCAGCAGCTCTGACAGCAGAGTGGAGCGATCGGACCCCTACGCAACTGTCGAGGAAGCCCTCATCGGCGGGGAAGCCAGCTACATCTCTCAGCCTCTGACTCCGGAGAAGGAGGACGCGCTCCAGGCTGCCACTGTCGCCAACCTGCGCGCGGCTCTCATGAGTAAGAACAGTTTGCTGTCTCTGAAAGCCGACGTGCTGGGAGAGGATAGTTCTCTGCTGTTTGAGTACTTGCCCAAAGGCACGCATTCTCTCTCTCGTAAGTTTGTGTGTTTTTCTATTTTTTTGTTTACTGATACTTTAAGTGAAATCTTTAATGAGAAGAAAATACAGGTCACGCTCTCGTTTATTGCTACCGCTATGTTTATATCCAGTTTTAAGTGCCGCTTAATCCCACTTTCTATAAAACGTGGAAACCTGTGTCTGGTATTGATCCAACTTTAATGTTAACTGCTGAAGCCGTGGAAGGAAGTATTTAGTGTATGTAACGCTTGTCCTCAAATTTCTCTTTTTCTTGGTTGCAAAATGGTACTTACAAACAAAATACAGAGTCCTTATGGTAAAAGAAGTAGCTGCAAAGGTTTTCAGTCCAAAATTGGCTAATGTTGAAAGGAGGCTTGGCTGCTGCTCCTGTGTCTGTAGAAACAGCTGTGATTTTGTAGATCGCGTGATCTTTACTTCTTGCTGTTTACTTCTAGACCTCTCTCTTAAGTAATGAGCAGCTATTGATTGTTTTGTTAGACTCACTCATGGAAACGAACGGTTTTTCTACTGGTGATCTGTTGGAGACAGCTGATACGTACCATTACGTGTGGACAACTCATCTTTCAGCATGCTTTTGTATTTTCTTCGTTGCAATCGTAAAATAGTATGATTCTCCAGTGCACAAAGAAAGAAAAATTATTAAGTCTGTATTTAAATAATACTCTCAGAAGATGGGGATATAATTTATGACTTAAAGTAGAGCAAGCGGTGGCTTTCTGAGTACCATGTGATAGTTTCCAGGAGAGAAGGTTTATTTTAATCTATACTGAGAAAACTGACCAATTAAATAGAATGAAAAGTTCGCTTAAGGTATTTAGTTTCCTTGATGGCAAAAAAAATAGGTAACTCTTAATGGTCACTTGGGTTGTACGATAAAGGGGAAAAACTGCACAACATAATGTCGGTCTTAGTATCTCTTTTCAATTCTTACGTCTAAGCAGTGGTATTCTTATTTTAAAAAAAAAAATCTTCCTAAATTTAGAGGGGGAAGTTTTTTTTTTTTTGTACCTTATTCTGCAGCTTTAACGTTTGGGGGAGAATTGCTAATGCAATGTTCTTGTTGCTGTTAGTTCGCTTACTAAATGGTCTCCAGTTAAATCAGATTTCGATGGTTCAGACTAGGCGCTTGGGTTGAAAATCCCTTGGTTGCCTGGATCTGGTGCAGCCGTTGGGTGGCCGGGCTCGTGCGCGGTGCGAAGAGAGCCCTCGGCTGGCAGCAGGGTGGGTGGGAGCGGAGATGGATGCTGGGCTGCAAGGGTGATCGATGCTCCGTGTCTTCCCATCTGTGACTCCTGACAGGTGAAATCAACGCTTTCATCTTCTGTCATGATAAACTGGAATAATGACGGGGCTGCCCTCTATCCATCATCCTTCTTTTGGGTGAAGGATTTTAGATTTTGCTTAAAAGCTGAAGGACCACGTGGCATAAAGACAAATGAGCGTAAGGCAGTCATAAATTTGGGCTAGAAATTAGAGATTGCCTAATGAGCTGAGAAGTGGAGTTCAGGAACAGACATGGTGTAGGCAGAAGACCAACTGGATTTAAAATAAAGCTTGATAGATTAGCAAAGAGGGTAAACGATAGCTCAGTGAGGGATGCGGTGGCTGAGGAGGTCCTTCCAGCCTATATTTGAGGTCCCTGTTTTCCAGTCCTCTTGCTATTGCTTGAATTTCCTTCAGCAAAGCTTCAGTTAGCTCATCTCAGTGAATTGCATAAGACAAAAAGACGGCTGCTCGCTTGGTCTGTAGCTCTCACACCAGTAGGTGGCTGTGGCCTGGCAAGAGGATTTTTACAGAAGCAGGGAGTTGAAAGAAAAATGTGTCCCTTATCTTACGCGGGTTCACAGGTATCGATTTATTTTAATCACTTGAAAAAGATGTTCTGATGTGACTCGCTTGCTTTTAAGTGGTCGTTACTGAATACAATAGGATATCAAGTTTAATGAGAATTTTCAGTGTATAAAACGACAGTAAAGCAAGTGGTAAGAAGATTCCGGAGATCTAAAAGCATAGTCTAGGTTGGTGCTGGCTTTGTAGGTGTTTTTCACATTTTTCTTCAAACACAATTTGAGGATGTTGAGTCATTTTAAGTCTTGGGTTATATTAAAAAAAAAAAAAAAAAGCAGGGGGAGTAGGCAGGAGTGCAGTGAACAAGTTTTGGTTTGTTTTTCTTAAAAACAAAACAAAACCAGCACAGTTTTCATCTGTCTAATTTGAAAAAGAAACACACATTTAAAGAATTTTAACTGATTAATCTCTCTTGAGTTTAAAAAATGTGAAGTGTGTTTTTAATCTTAACTGTTGTCACTAGATTGTCTTCGTACTCTCTTCCAAAGCACTACAGTAAGTAACTGACTGAAGGAGCAGTGTTCAAATTTATTTTTCTGTTCTGGAGGAAAAGACTGAATAGAGGTGGACAAATCCGAAGAGTGTATTACACACATTTAAAATTCTGATGAGTCGTTTCTAAAGGGGATATTACTCTCCAAGTTACTACATACATTACAAGTTTTCAATTTTTTGTTCCGCATAGTTCACGCTGTTGTAAAAGTTAATAGAGGGTACCCCAAGGTTTTCATTTTACCCCGTGTTATTTTTTCCTAATTCATTGTATATTGCAATGATCGTATGGGTGTGAAATTACTTAACATGCTGCTGATGGAAAATGAAGCCCGGGATGTGGGGGGAGTGTTGGAATCAAACATAAGTACAGCATTTCTGAAGTTAACCAGTTCAAAATAATTATAAATAGGAAGGAAAAATAGAAATATCTTGCCATTTGGGTAACACAGTTGCTAGAAAACCTGCAGCTGAAGGGCTCAGAGTTTACGATGTTCATGGTGTATAATCAAGATTGATGTTGTTCATGTGCTTGTCAGAAAACTACAGAACGCGCAGGTTTTGCAGAAAAAAAGCTCATGTCAGTTATTCATGGGTAACACTGAGGTCGCCTTGCGTACCATTAGTTACTGAACCTGCGAAGTGTGGTGTTGGGGATGTCTTTCAGATCAGACCTTATAGGAGGTTCAGTTTTCCCCGTCTTTACATGTTTTCATGGTTTGTCTGTAAAAGCGGGTTATTCTTTGCTGATTTCCAACTTTGGCAGTGCTGTTCTACTGAGCTCCTTGGTTTATTAATGTGTGTCTTTCTTCATTTATGATACTGAACTTTGGTAGCATTGTTCCGTACGGTTACACCACATCTACAAAAGTCTCAAAGGCTTTAGTTGAATGTTTTTTAGCTGGTTTTGCCAAGTATAATGGAGAGAATGAGAATTTTAACATTAATTAGAAAATGAGTTGGTTAGTTTACATCCTTGCTTTCTCATTTAAAAAAGAAGTCAGGAAACTTTCATATTTTGGGGTGATTAACTACCTTAAAGGGTGACACTTCCAGATTCTCAGAGTAGTACATTGCCTACTTTTTCATATGTCTAAGTTTGGCTTTTCCTGTTTACCCTGTTGCAACTGAAACTGTTTATAGAAGCAATTCCTATGAAGCTCTGCTGTCCAAGTGATTACATGGTACACAGAGCCCTTTTCTTTTGGGCAAACCAGCTAATACGTTATTTTTAGTTAGTGGTTCATTGGAGCCAATAATTTATACTTGCACTGGATGTTAAAGGAATACATTTTACACAGTGGTCAACTTTCCCGAGAGGGAGTTAAAGGTATTCAGTTGGTGCGGAACTTTTGTACATGGCAAACCAAGATTTAGGGGAGAATGGATGCAGTTTGAAATGAGATATAATAACCTTTGCCTCTCTGTTTTCCAGAATAGTTTACTGTCAGAGAATACTATATTCATATGAATACTGCTAGACCAGTGCATCATGTTCCATACGCAAAGCTGACTGAAGGGAAGTGCTTTTGATTTCTGATTTAGAAGTTAAAATGCTTTACATTAAAATTCATTTCCATACAAATTTAGGAGGGGAAAAAGGTTTCTCACAGTACTAGTCAGAATGGGGCAAAACGTAAATTCAGGTGCTGTCTGCGTTCTTGTGTACAAAGTATGGGGCATTTATGTGGGTTTCTCATGTTACTTGCAGTTGTTGAAACCAAATAAATATTAATTATTGTTTTAAAAATCATCTTTGTACTTTGTTGTGTTGTACATCTTTGTGGTTTGTGTTGGATGATTGAGTTTATTGTTTCTCCTTGCTCTATTTTGTTTCTTGTTCGTTAGCCTTAACTCTTCCTTTAAGAAGTGCATAGTTTCTTAGGAACCTGTATAGCTCTAGAGGTGCTAATAAAGAATTAGTCAAGCTGGACCCCACTGGCTTATCTTTACGCTAAAATACCATTTGTTTAAGGAAGTGCAACCCGGAGATGCCTCTTAAGTTGTCTGTGGTCACAGTGTGTAGCTCCAGTGTAAAAAGGGCAGTTTGAAACAGTTTGGGATGCTCAGGAAAAAAAGGAATGTGTGGCTGGCTAGGCAGGAATTCCCTTCCCCCCCCCCCCATTTTTTTCCTATTTTGAATTTATGGGGTTTTAGCATTTTGTTGTCCTGCCTTTAAATGAGGACAGCAATAGATGAGCACCATCGGAATGAAAACTTGAAGTACTGTTACACGCTTGAATAGAGCTAAGTTGTGAAAGATTTCCATCCGCGATCAAAGCAGAGGAAGGTAAATCAAACATCCAGCTTGTGGCACAAGAACAGAATTTCCTTTGAAAGCTGATAAAAAGTTCGGTTTGGGATTGTTCGTGTTTAGAAACCTTTGTGTGATTTCACTCGACTGCTTCGTTGTGACCCAAATCACAGTGTATTGTATTGACATAGTATAAACTTTGACTTGTTATTTGTAGCTGCATTGAAGAGCATGTGTTTTATATGCTTAAAGGTTTCAATCAGACTCTTTTGTGTTAGAAATAAAAAGGCCTTTAGGGCATAGAGTGCTTTAAATATGAATTTGTTTACTTTTATGCCATATTTGCTTCTGATTTTTGACTGCTTGCTTTTAAAAAATAATGATCTGCTCAGTGTGTCATCCCAATATTCGGTCAAGGTGTTCGTTAAAGTTCATTTGACAATTTGTAATCTACCCTGGTCTTGATTACAGTCTTTATTTGTATGTAGATTTGTCATTGATTTTTTTCGGTGCGATTTCTGGAATGTTGTTCGCTATTTGGCTGTTGCTACAGCGTAGACAAGAGGGTACTATTCTGCTTTGGCTGGACAAACAATGTTTTATTTCTTAACTATGGTAGATTTTTAGAATTTAATGACTGTCAGGTGCGATCAAATAGTTTTGTACAAATGTCTGAACTTCCATGCTTGCTAGCTATAGCATGAAAGGAATACTTTTTCCCATCTTTTGTAAAGCACTTTGAGATCAAGGACTGACAGTACTATATTAAATAAAACACCGTGGTCAAATCTGAAGCTTTTTGACGTAAATTTTCAAGACAGCTAGAAGTAGAATAAAGTTTGTGTGTACATTACTTAAAGATTGAAATGTTGTGTTTTGAAATGGTGCTTCTCCAAGAGGTGTCTTTCAGAAACGCGATCGCTTTGGATATTTGCGCTGCGCTGTGCTTCGTTCTCCCGACGGACTCTTTAGTGCCCGCGCCACGCGATAGAACCCCACCACGTACATCAGGCACAGACGAGGCATTTTGGGTGGGGAGGCTGGTTTAAAAAAACAAAACAAAAAAANTTTAAAAAAAAAAAAAAAAAAAAAAAAAAAAACAACCCACAAACAAATAAACAAAAAAGCCTGGCATCGCTGTCCTGCTGCATTCCCTCCCACTGACGGAAGATAAGCTGCCTTTGCAAGGACTTTTTTAAAACCACCAGCTGGTGCTGGTTCACGTGGGTGAGATTCGTTTCCTGTGTTCCCCAGGGCCTGGCACCAACTTGAATCGTTCAAGGGGCGAATGTGATGGCAAAGTGGAAGCACCATCTCCCCCGCTGCCTTCATCACACCTTGCCACTCAGAGCCCCCCCGAGATCTGCTCTGCTGGTGAAATGTCACCAGAGCCCATGATAAAAGGAGAGGTGCCTTCCGCAACCCAGGTAAGCTCGTGGGGAAAAATGCAAAGACATTTAAATGCAAAGATACCTGTTTAATCAAATTCTCCCCCATTAGGAGTACTTTGAAAGACCATAATACTTTGATCTGTTAGCTCTTTTTTTTTTGGCCTTTTTTTTGTTGTTGTTTTTTAAATATAGGTTATTTTAAAACTAGAAATCTGTTGAGGTCAGGCCTGGTGCTGTCCTAATTTTATCCTTTCTGCCTTACCTCAACAGCACTTAGTTCGGAAAAAACTGTATTTTTTAGAGTATACATGTCCTTTTTATTGTAAATGCCTTTGCAAAACATTGCGTGCAGGAATATTAATAATGGCATAAAGATAGCTGAGTGCCCAGCTCTCCATTAACCACTTGTGGTGTTTTGCATTTGGATTTCTTCTATCTAAACAGAGCTAGAAGCAGGCTGACTTTCTGCATTGCAGGAGTTTGACATAAAATCCCTAGCTTCCTATGGCACTTCTTATTCTTAATATTTTTGAATGAGGCTTTAGTCCCGTTAAACAAATAGGTGGAAACGCCGATTTTCCTTTGCAATTGCCCTAGAGCAAAGCGAGCTGGTAAGAACGGCTGGTAGCCGCTTGCCCGGTCGCCAGCAGACCTGCCCAGGCTGCATCACGCCTCTGCCTCATAGAGGGTTGCCATCTGCTGCACGCTGGCATAGTGCAAATGCTTCACAAAAAAAAAAAATAAAAAAAAAAATCAGCTTTTATTTATAATTTGGGTTGGCAATGCCAGAGAGCATTGCATAAAGGGAACTACGCAGAAAGTGTTTGTTTTCTACAGGCTCTTCTATGTGGGGAAAAAAAAAAAAGTAGCTACGTGGGGCTAAGAGAAAATGTTCCATTTCCGTTGTATCTGCTGGACGTTTTCGACCCAGGGTTTCTTTCCCATTGGCCTGAGTGGGAGCTACTGATGCTTAGCGAGACTGAAAACTGAGTAGTTACCCAGGACCTAAGCAGGCATGTTGATTGCTCTCTTCAAAACACCGAGTCTTGCAAAATCTGGCCCAGTTAACTTAGCTGCGTTGACAGTGAAAGCTTTGTAAAGGCACGTAAGGTTGCCAAGTCAATGATGAACTCCCTTAAAGAGCAAGTGAAGGCAATGATAAGATGGGAGTCTGAGCACTAACTACAAAGGTGCGTTCTTGTAAATGCTTGCCTTAACTTCAGTGTGCTTTTCATTTGCAGGCTGCTTACGATGCATTTTTAGCACTTTGGCAGTTTGATAACTCAGATTCAGGTAAGTCGAGAGAAAAATATTTTTTAAACCACCATTATTTTATGCCAGCAGACACTGATTTGTACGCGTGTATGTGAATTTCTGTTGTAGATACGAGTTTCTGGAGATCTGAAGACACGGACGTAACCACGGATGGCCTGTTCCTGGATTCGGCCCTGGCCAAGAGGCTGACCTGTGGTTTCTGCAGGAAGGTTTTCCAGTGTGCTGAAGAGCTGAAGGAGCACATCCATGAGCACGCTTTGTCCATGCTTCTCCCATTCGACTTGGTTGGCTGCTCCCAGCCCGACAGCATCCCTCCTGGCCAGCTTGCCCGCTTCCAGTGCTCCAAATGCCCCGCAAGCTTCACTCTGAAATCAAACATGGACCGGCATGAAAAGACCATCCACTTCAACTGTAAGAAGATGCAGTGTCCTAACTGTGCCAAGCTGTTTCGAGACAAGACAGACTTAAACCGGCACCTTATGTCTGTGCACTCGAACGAGCGTACTTTTGTGTGTCTCTTCTGTGGCAAGGGCTTCGGTACACAGAAGAACCTTGCTAACCACGTGAAAGCGTGTTACCTGGGCTCTGCCCGGCTGGGCGGGTTTGAGCTTTTGGACAGGGTAGGACAAAACGAGGATCCTGAGGACGCGTAGCTGCTCTTGCCTATACGAGACACTTCTTTTGAAACTAGGAAAAGCAAATTGTTCCATTGTTCCCGTGCTGCAAATAAACGTACCGCAGGTGTAATATAATAGAGTAACTCCCCAGAGCTGATCAGGTTGATAATGTGCTGGTTCTAGGTACTGTGTAACTGCAGCCGTGGCACAATTTTTGTGCAAAGATAACTTTTGTCAGTCCATATAATGGACACTTTGGCTATCTTATTGGTGTCATCGTACTGTGTGCTTATACTGCCTTAAACTTTTTCAATCAGTAGATCTCAAAGTGCTTTATAAAAGAAATGGTGATGTTTTCCTTCTGTTCCCTGGGAAAATAACATACCTCAGCTTGTTGAGCGTGTTAGCAATAGAATTAATAATAGAATTCAGTCTTCTGAGTTCTGCTCCAGTGCTCTGTCCATTAGACAACTCGGGCATTTCAGGGTTTTTCAGCTTGAGATCAGGAGCTGTGAAAGCACTGGGTTGCTCAGCCCTATAAGCTGTTTATAAAGTCTGGTTTTCTATGTCGTTTAAAGGAGAAAAACACGCTGCTTGTTCATATGTGCAACAGGGTCTATTATTTGGGCTTGAAAGTTGTTGCAAGGCTTTGTATATTTTATTGGTATTATGTTTGAGTACTTTTAGGAATTTTTAAAAAATACACCAGAGTGTGGCTGTGGTCTTCAGGAATTCTGTAAATTTTTCTTACTCTTTTTTTTTTTTTTTTTTTAATATAATGTAATTAAATTAGCCAGGCTGAATGTATGTTGTTGAAACTAAGGAGAGGAGGCTTTACATAGAAGATCCAATTGTAGCTTAGGGTGCGTATACAAAATCAGCAATGGTTGTTACTGGAGGATGGAAGTCTTACTGTAATTCCTCTTTTATTCTATGAAATTAATTTATTTTTTTTAAAGAGTAAATATTTCTGTGTCTCTTGCTGTATATTTACACACAAAATCAGATTACAGTAACTGTGAAGTTAAAGTAGTGTAATTAAGTGTAGTGCTTTCCAGCTGCTCTGCGTACAGCACAGCTTGTCAGCGGCCTGAGCTTTAGCGTTGTAGGGTACATTTCCTTCATGGGCGAGAGGGACAGCTGAGGAGATGAAGGCAACTTCTACATGTGATCTTTCAGAGTTCTTCGGAAAAGTTCTTTCTTATAATACGGTTGCATCTCAGGGAGACAAAAATGAGAAATATCTGGTCATGCACAAAGTGGGTTTTGAGCAGCCTGGAGGTCTCCAGTGGGGAGTTTCTTGCCAGGCTGTTCCCTGTGGAAAGCTGATGAGAGAGACCGGCCGGATCCTGCTGCCTTCGCTCTTCTGGGGAGGGAACAGGTATCTTGTGTATCAGCGCTGCCCTGCCTGCTCCTGCTGGGATCCAGAGCTTCGGGCAGGCGGCTCCGTGCCAAGTCAGGGATGGGTTTCTCCAGGTTGGGAAGCCAGAGTTTCCCTACTTGGCTTAGTTCTTACTCTTTGTTTGAGCGGGATGCAGTCAGAGTTGAGAATCTGTTCCTATATAGTCAGTGTACTACACCATACTTCAATAATTTTTTTTTCTATTTTTTTTTTTTTTGCAGTCACTTTCATTTTTTTCGCTCTTGTTCTCATTGACATCCTTGGCATTGTGGATCACGGTTGTCTGTGTATAGTTTATAGTCAGTTTCCCTTGTTACAGATGTCAGTTTGATTGCCTCTTAATTTAGTTTGCTCTTAAATAACCAGCAAGTGAGGAAAGAGAAAGCTGAGCCAGAAGAGAAAGTTGTGACCAAAATGAGACTTACGTGAAATTTGGGAGCAGCCTGGTAAGATTTGTCTGAATCGGGAAAAATAAGATGCCAACAAATGTAATTTCAGCAAATTTTAAAGGACTTCGTTCACCTGATAATAGTTAATGACGTTTCGTGTTTGTTCCTTTTTCTCCTGTTTGAGGATTTAATTCAACATGGAACTATTTTTCTACAGTCAGGTCAACTCATTCTCTCGAATAGAGATTTAAGTAGTATTTTCCTTGGCCTGTACATCAGAGTGCTTCCTGACTTCAGCACTGGGAATCTCCAGTGGTTCCCTTCAGCATCAGGAGTGGGGCTTTTTAAACATTAGAACCATAGGGTATAGCATGGCAAAGGCTTACAGAGCTTGTGTAGAAAACTTTTTAAAAGCAGGATTTTTGTGTTAGAAAATGGCATGGGAAGGTGATGGGAAGTGTGAGTTTGACAGTTAAAGGGCACCTTGCTATTTATAACCTTAAACATAACGAGGAGTAAATGGACAAGAATTCTCTTAAAGTTTGTGAATTCTTCATAATAACCAAATGAGTGTAGTATTTCAGTGATTATATCGGTTTACGGCGTTCATACAAAGTAGCTCCATCATGCTGTGTGTCACTAGTGCTTTCCCTTCTCTCAAGTCAGGGATGTAGGAGCTTATTTCATTTGGCTGCCTCGCTGAAATAAGTAAATTTATTGGAAATGACAAAACCAAAGGCTTTTTTTGAAGCATTATCGTGTTGGTCTTAAAACCGCACATCTTCTGTAGATATTTTAGTGAGTTAAGTACATAGATTTTTTTACTACAGCACTCTGTGTATTATGTTCTCCATTTCTTGCTGCTTTTCTTCCTGTAGTTGTGGCCAGTAGCTGGTTATCTGTGGCACTACTGCTAATGGTCTTGAGGATCTTATTAAAGATTATTTCTTAGGACCTTAATGCTGCTATAAAATATTGTCATCTAGACAAAAGATCATACTTATACCAAAGTTGGTATGTTGTTCACTAAGTATATGTGCTTGTGAGTGCATATATTTAACAGTACTGTGAAAATGTTAATTCTGCAATATAGTTATTTTTCTAACAATACTGTTGTTTTTCAGGTGTTTACACTTGTAGATACAAGAACTAAATTTATGGCTATTTGGTGAAACAGTAGCTTTCAATAAAACTACAGCTGCAAAAAGTGTTTTGTGACTTTTTAAATATAAGCGTACTAGAAGCTGAAAATGTTATTCTCAAGCGATTTAAGCTGAGTGCCGGCAAAAGTAAGCAAGAGGGATCTTGGACTCAGAGAGTGTTACGAATACGTTGTTGGAAATACATTTGTATGTATTTCCAGTCTGGCTATTGGCGTGTGAAAGCAGCGTGCCAATGGTGTGGGCTGCGCATCTAACACTCGGAGTTGCCTTTTCAGCTTCTACCGTAGCTCAGCCGTAAAGGGAAGGGACGGGTATGGACGCTAAACGAGAGGAGGCGTTTGGCTATTCAGGAAATGGTGGGATCAGGTACAGTCTGGCGATGTAGGAAATAGGGGATTTTGTGGTGTTCTCTTCTCTTAAGCACTTTTGCTTTGTAATCTTGGGATCTGGTCGCTGTCGGGATCTCCGTGTCGTTTTTTTTCCGGAGTGAGGTGGTTAAACCTGCCGTGCTGAGCGGCTTGTCCTGCTGGCCGTGCTCTGCACGTGTGGAGTCTTTGTGGTGTTGGGTGCCACTGCACGGGGCCTTGGGCTGGAGGAAGGAGCGTTACGTGTCCCCTCTTGACTCCCCATGATCAGCTTACAGCTCGCTTACCTTGTCTAGACTCCATTGTAATAGGTTTATAGTGATCCTTGGGAATATAAGTCTTTGTGTGGCATATCGCTAATGCTTGAGCAGTTACAAGATCAGACTGGAAATGTATTTATCATAAACAGCTTTGTATCCTAAAATTGATACTTGCTGTAGAAGAAAGTGGGCTCCATGCCTCTAATTGTATAGACGAGGGGGTGTCAAATCCAAAGGCGAAAATAAAGCGAAAAATACTTTTCCTGTAATATAAAAGAGGAAGACTTTTCATGTTCTAGTTGCTTAAAAAAGAAAAAAAAAAAAGCTCTTGTGAATCAGAAGACAGGTACGGGGCAGGAGAAGGGCTGGGGTTTTAGTTATCGGCAAGGGCTTGCACGAGGCTCTGGGCATCGGGCCATGTTAAAGTGTCTGCTCGGGGAGGTTCCCAAAGCAGTGCAAGGGCACGGTCACTTGAAACCAGCCCTTCAGAACTCCACCTGATCCCAGTGAGGAATCGTTACTGACGGGTGAATCAAATATTCTTTAGCATTCACTTTCCCTGTCGTCAGTATTGCAGCCTTGGCCTGGGTGAGCAGGCTCTTTTTGGTTTATTTTTCCATGGGCTAGAAAATTCTCTTGCCAGCTTTACAAATGTGCTGGGGGAAAAAAAAAAAAGACAACAAAACACCAAACCACCACCAAAGAAAAAAAGCACCTGTAGGATGGAGCACCACAGTCGCTGGGCAGCCCAAAGGAGCAAATTAGGGGCACGAGGGAATAATATCAGAATACTAGATCCAATTCAAACTGCTAATCAAAGGAAGTATTTTTTCCACAAAGTTGGCTGTGTGGAGGATATGTTTAATAACAAGTAGTTAAAACAAATGCCGAGATAACATTCATGTCACGGCAGCTTTTTAGAAATCGAACCGTGCTTTTACTATGCATTAGAACAATAAAAACTTGTTAGGATACGTTTTCTAAGATGAGCTTGTGTTGAAAGGTTTGTTCTGGTGGTGTTACCTTATTTAAAGGTGTCTCTTAATAGCATCGTGTAGTTTGCACTTTTACATGAATGACAAAGATAGTTACTTTTTACATTGTTTTATCTGTATTGCAAATACAAGACAGAATACACTTTAAAAAGAGAAGGGGGAAAAAAAAAAAAAGCCCACAAACTGGGCACTAAATGACACCAAGTACATAGCTACTGACTTTCTTTAAAAAGGCCATTTTTAAGCAGCAGTTTTTCAGTGTCCAGTGCAACTCCCGGGTGTTATCTCCGGTGTCCTGAGGACATGCAGTGGGCATCCAGCTGGCAGGGCATTTGTAACAAATAACATTTCAATAAGCACCTAAAAATATTGCAAAGTGCTGGGTATGTTAGAAGCCATAGAGTAGGTCTGGTACTTCCCTTATTCCCTCAGCTCTCCTACTTAGAAGGTTTTCATTTACCAAGAGCCATTTACATACACGATAGTGTACTTAAGGTGATTAACAAGAACTTGCTTTCTTTTTTTTCCCCTCGTTGTTATGTAAACAATATATTGCTTTGAGAAATGACAATAATTAGGAGAAAAGTGGGTGGAAATTAGCATACTAATGGAAAGCAATAGAATTATTAGAAGGTGGAGATTTAAAATTAGATCCACGTGGACAGTGGCTTCCAAGCTTGGAGTGGGTGGATGTCCTCGGGGAGCAACAGATACTCTGTTTTCACCTGCCGGATTTTGCATATTGCTTTTTCACGTTGTTTGGAGGGGGAAACGCGACGGCAGCTGCCGTGTGCGTTCTGCTGGCAAATTAGACCCTTGGGCAGTCAATACTGTACGCGTCCCCTGGGTCTGCTTTGCAAGATGACAAGAAGAAAAAAATCAACGGTGTCAGAATGGCTTCAGAGAATTCTTCCATTTTCTGTTTTGGCAAAATACCATAGGGGGGGACAGAAAAAAAGTCCATCGGGGGCTTTATACAGTTGTCTCATAAGGAAGCTTGCAAGGGTCACACTGTAATTCAACATTATGCGTCCTTTTATATTCCTGTATCCGTGCCGCAATGGTAATACTAATTGAGGGTTGGAACATGTAGAGTGTGTTTGTTGTGACTCTTCTGTTTCTTCTGGGTAATCCTTACTCTCTGCACCTTCACTGAAATACTCCTGGAGCCTGTGAGGACAATCTTACATAAATAAAACTAAAGCGCACGGCTTAACGTTTGTGGTCTTCTGTTCGCAGCTGGCTACTTCTTCCACAAATAATAGTGTTAGAATTTTAGATCTTGACATTGAGGGCAATTCAATATAATAAATCGGAATTCTAGCAGGTTGTCATCCCACTTTATTTGCTGTTTAGCAAGCGTTGGGCAATGTGTGTTACAGACTGTTGCTAAGTGTTTGTGTGTTGTCTTGTTCAAAATCTTCTCTGATGAAGGTACTTGAAATTCTCAGCTTTAATAATACAAGTGAAATAATATAGTATAAGATTTAAGAAATTGTAGATGGTTAAGAGGCGAGAGTGTGATTTCACAGTGAGCTAATAGTGAAATAGTAAATGAGAAGACTGACTGTTTTGAGACATTCTGAAAGTAATCTGTGTGTTTTGCTCTCTTACAGTCAACGAGTTCACAGTCATCAGGAAGAAGTTCAAGTGCCCATACTGCAGTTTTTCGGCCATGCATCAGTGCATCCTGAAGAGACACATGCGATCCCACACGGGAGAGAGACCATATCCCTGCGAGATCTGCGGGAAGAAGTTCACCCGCCGGGAGCACATGAAGCGGCACACCTTGGTAAGGGCGGGCGCTGGCTGGGAACAGCCGCAGGTTAACGATAACGGGAGCTTCATCTGCTTTCAGTCTGTAGTTTCGCCCTTGGGGGCTCCTCTGAAGGCTTCTCCAGTATCTTTTTTTCCCCACCTTTCAAAGCCCCACTGTGTTTTGCTGCCTGTTGATCCAGAGCTGCTCTCCTGCTCGGCTGGGGGGTTCCCGAGTCGCATCCTGAAGCAGTGGGTGCTGCTGGGGCTGAGCCAGCCTGGCAAACCCAGCATCGCTTTCCAGCACATCCTTCTCCTTCCCATCCAGCCCTAAATGCCTGGACAGCCTAGCTGTTAGGGACAGGAGGTATAGTAGCTCATGCTGTCTCCCGCATAGGAAAGAAATTTATTTTATTTTTTTTTTTTAATAGGTTGAATAACTTGGTGCAGAAAGCTTTAAAATAAGTCACTCAGCAAGAAGCATTCAAGGCAAAGCTACCCTGGTCTGGCAATGCCTAGTTAGCGAAAATCATGTCACACCTTATTAAAGACAGCTGCTCAAAACCAACCAGGAGGCTGGCTGGTGCTGTTGTCTGGCTTTTCACAACTTCTTCAGAAACAAAATTTTAAGCCAAATTCTGCTTTTTTTTTTCTCGTGGGAGAATTAATTTGCCATCCTAAAGTGGTTTCTCAAAGCTTGCTATAGAGGTGATATTGTGGAAGAGCACATAGTTTCTGCGTAATTACTTCGGTAATGCATGCCAGCAAGCTCTGTTGACCTTCTAATTAGGCTTGTAGAGAAAACTTGAATTTTTTTTTTTTTTTTAAATACTGAGGATGGTGGCTGTGAGGTTCTAATGTAGTGAGATGGTTAAAAAGAAGAATCACAAGAGTAGTGACAGTTTCAGTGACTAAGAACTGATTTGTTGAGGTCATTTAAATAACTTTTCCCATATTTATATTATCTATATATATCATATTTATATTAACTATTACATTTTGAACGTAAAAAATATCTTACTGGAGGAGGTGTGCTTAGTTAATGTTTTCCCGGTTGTAATTCTCAAAAAGCCACAAAGAGCTTGAATTCCCCCATCCCAGTCCTGCAAAGGCAACTTAATCGCAGTACTGCAACTTGGTTCAAGTGTAACAAAACGTGCAGGTCCTTTTCTTGCTCTATAAATTTCTATACTAATGAGAAGCAGCATATCTTTACATACCGTGGGGAAGGCAGGAAAATGCTCCGTACCCTCCAGGAGTGAAACTGAGATGATCTGCAAATTAATTTTAGTTCTCAGGTTTTTTTGCTGCTGGAATCTTTCTAGGTGAGTGACTTGGTTCTGTTCAGTCTCAAGTTCTAGAAGACACCCGGGGAGATGAAATCAGCTATTTGTGAACACACGCAGGAGAGGATATATGTCTCCCTGAATGTGTCTCTGACTTCTTTCATTACAGAATCACAGAATGGTTTGGGTTGGAAGGGACCTTAAAGTTCATCTAGTTCCAACCCCCCTGCCCTGGGCAGGGACACCTCCCACTAGACCAGGCTGCTCAAAGCCTCATCCAGCCTGGCCTTGAACACTTCCAGGGATGGGGCATTGACAACTTCCCTGGGCAACCTGTTCCAGGAATGAAGCTAGTTTAGAGAATACCGGCTGGATTACAAATTTTTAGCGTCAGTTCCTGAAAAAAAAGTGCAACCCTGACAATACCGATTTCTTTTCTTGTCCAAAGAGACATAAATGGCTCAGAGGTATCCTGGAATGGGTGCACTAAAGAAAAAGGGACAGGGATTTGGGGGGTTGGTTTTGGTACTGTTGTAAGGCAGGCCCCAGAAAAATTCCGGTTTCAGTATTTATCTGAAGTTTCTTTTGAAATGAAGCTACGAAAAGGGGTATTTTCTTATATGCAAATGATACCGTGATCCTCATTCACAAAAGCAGTCGTATGGGCTCTCTGAGGTGCGTGTGGCAAGATTAACTACTGGATTCCTGCACTTTGCTGGTCTTCTCATCTTATTTCCAGTGCACCTAACGTTTTGGGGCTTAATTGTCAACTCTTGGGTAAATCTGTAAAGATGAATGCTGGTGTGTGTCAAAGAAAAGTACGTGTTACGAAAATAACGTGTAGGAAAAGGAAGTAGGTTTAACACACCAAAACCCCTTGTTTCTCTCAGTTCCTCAACTGATAAACAAAGACAAAAGGGACTGTTTTAGTTCGTTTAACTCAGATTAAAAAGCATATTTTGATAGTCTTTATATAACATTTAAATTGACTAGAAACGCTTGTTTTATTTGAATTGGAATGTTAAAGTAAAACCAAGGTTTTCTTTCTAAAATCTTTGCATCCCAAGTGATACTTTTGTGTGGTGGTAGAGCGCAAACCGAGGTTTCTCGCCCCGTTGCAGTGAACAGGCTGCGTCCAGAAGGAAGCGCTACCCTGTAATACTCTTCAAGGTTTTTAGCTTAAAAACAAACAAAACAACAAAAAAAAAACTTAACCAAAAGTTTCTTTGTTCTAGTTTGAAGTTATTTGTCGCCATATAATTCTATATATACTGGACTTTCTTACCCGGGCTGTTGCAGCATCGCAAACTACTTCAAACTGAAAGAGGAGAGATTTGGATGAGATATTAGGAAGAAATTCTTGGCTGTGAGGGTGGTGAGCCCCTGGCCCAGGTTGCCCAGAGAAGCTGTGGCTGCCCCATCCCTGGAGGGGTTCAAGGCCAGGTTGGACGGGGCTTGGAGCAACCTGGGCTGGTGGGAGGTGTCCCTGCCCAGGGCAGGGAGTGGGACTGGTTGATCTTTAAGGTCCCTTCCCACCCAAACCATTCTGTGGTTCTATGATAGAACTGGCAGATTAATTTAGATGGGAAAGAGTGGTTTTGTTTGTGTACTGAGCTCCCATTTCCTTGCAGTGGCTTTTTTTAATTTTTTATTATTTTTTTTTTTTTTAAAATCCATAGTGAATTTGGTTATTACTGCAGGCATTCCACCGCCTCTGCAGCTTGCTCCATCCCTGCTGCTGCTGCAAAAGCCGGTGCCTTTCCCCGGGCAGCCAGTCGTCCCCTTCCAGCAGATGCCAGTGGCGCAGCACAACTTGCCAAACAGCGGTGGCCGAGCAGCTTACGCGACGAGCCGCTGTGGTGTCCAGAACCCCACCATCCCCTACCACTTCCTTCCACGCCCGTGTGTCTGTTCGGATGGGTGCCCAGCCATCTGCTCGGGGCACTGCCTGCTCTCTGGGATGCCTCTTCCGTGTTTCCCCCGGGGGGGTTCTGGTGTTCGGGAGGCAGATCCAAGCAGCGAGCTTAGTCCTGCTGCAAGCACGCAGATTTCAAGATCTGTTACTAGTTTTGCAGCAGGGAACACCTTGTCATGCCAGCTGGTTGCCTCCATCATTTCACCTCTGAGAACTATCCCTTTTTCAAAATTTTTTCAGAAATTTAGAATGTTGTCAGCATGTTTTCCCCTTTCTCCCCCACAATATTGGTATTTAGTCAGTTAGAATGTGGTCTTCCTAATGGTATTTTCACATACTGCAGGCCAAAAGCCATTTCTGTGTTTAATATTTACTAATTTGGCAATAAGGGAAGTAAGATTAATTTCTGCTTAGCTGCATCCAGTAATATGGTTCACTTCGAATATGCTGACTAAACTGTCACTATTGGAAAAGAGGGAGAGAAGTGATCAGTTTTTTAACACATACCTCAGTTACGCATCGTTTTAGTACCTGTTTTATAATTTCTTTTTTGTATGGCTCTTTTAGCCCTTATTCTGCACCCTTGCCCACCTCCTGTAATCCTATTCAGCTTTTGATGCCTGAAAATCATTCTTCTAACACTTTAAAATGAGTGATACCTGTAGATCCTGTTAAATGACTTTCACCAGCCCTGTCCAACTGCTTTTAAAAAAAAAAAAAAGCTTACATGTAGTTTAAAAAAAAAACAACAAAACCTAGAATACAATGACTTTGCTGGATGCAGTTGAAGAATACATCGCGGGGACTAGCTCAGAGCGAGGAGGACCTGAAGCCGGAGCGCATCAGAAGAGCTCGCAGGCTTTGAGTGCGGCTGGGGCTGGTGCAATACAAAGCCTGAGCGAGCGTCCTGCGGCCCTGAGGGCTGAGGGGGGTAAGGATGGGTCAATTTGTCCTTTTCCCTCAGCCCGCAGCCCAGAAAGCCAACCGCACCCTGGGCTGCATCCCCAGCAGCGTGGGCTGCAGGGCGAGGGGGCGGATTCTGCCCCTCTGCTCCGCTTTGGGGAGACCCCCCTGCAGTGCTGCCTCCAGCTCTGGGGCCACCAACAGCAGAAGGACACGGAGCTG
>VYZM01019502.1:1276401-1287390 GCA_013398915.1 Dromas ardeola | reverse complement strand
CCCCCACCCCAGGGAGGGGACGGGGAGGCCGAGAAGCCCCTGCTTTTTGCTTTACGCCGTGCCAGAGCAGACCCTCTAGAGGGCAGCCGGTTCCCAGCAAAAAGCTGTATTTCGGTGAACAATATTCCGCGGTTGTGGCTGTTCCCAGCCAGCCGGGTGTGAGGAGTGGCCGGGGCGGGGGGGGGGGCTGCCATGTCCCCGCTCGCCCCGAGCCATGGGATGCAAAGCTGGGAGCCGCCAAGGCTCCGGCCGAGGCCGGGGGACGGGCAAGAACAGCCAAAACGGAGCTCGAAGCCATACCTGCGGCCCTTGAGCAGCCACCGCACCACAGGGCGATGTCCTTCAGGCAGAGGGACAGGACAGGACAGGACCCTGGGGCTGCCCGTAGAGGCTGGAGCTGCACCTTCACCGGCCATGGAGCACGACCTGGAGAACGATTTGAACCTCTCAGAGATGCCACAGGGTCACTGCTGCCACCGCTGCCCAGGCGTCCCTGCATGGCCTGGGCCTTCCCCACCCGCCTCCTGGGGAAGGTTCTGTGCCACGCGTGAGTAACGAGGACAGGGACGGTCACTCAGGGGTCACCTTGCATCAGCACTTCGTCCCACCGGGAGACGGAAGCGTGGTCTTGCTGCCCACTGCCTGCCCAAGGCTGGAGAGCAGGGGACCACTGGTGATGTCTTGGCAAGGCAGCGAGCGAGGGAGACCCCCGTCCCCTCCATGATCTGGGCATTTTTTTGTATGACTTTGCAGATTCGGCTAAAGCCGAGCTCCTGGGAGCTGGTGCAAATGGTGATGGAGGGAGCGGGTTTGGCTCTTTCCAAAAGCTGCCAGTTCTTTGGGGCCCTGAAGGAGAGGGGAGGTCAGGTCTCAGATCTCTGGGTGCCTTTGCATGGATTTGCCCAAATAACGTGTGTTTTCAGCTGGTGCCGGTGTCCCACCCGGCCTCAGCATCTCTCTGGCCGCCAGCTACAGGGTTGCAAGGAGTCCTTCAGCTTTTCAAAAAAGGAAAATGACCGAAAAAAAAAATATTGCAGTTTCGGTTTCCCTCATTAGAGGGCAGTAAAAGACCCGACTGAGGCCAGGAGCGGTGGCCAGGAAAGGGGAGATCATGGGGGTCACATCCCAGCTGCTGGGGTGAGCAGGGGAAGGGCGATGGGACCCGCTTGGACTCTGTGGCTATGTGTCTCCTTTCCCAGCGATGCTCAGCTCCCATAGCTTATGATCTATAGTTTCTCTCCCCATCCCACCCCCCCTTTTTTTTTTCTCATTTGGCTGTAGATACATAAAACCCCAGAGTGAGATTCTCAGGAGAATTTAGGACAGCTTTCAAAGTGTCCCCGGGTTACAGAGGGGAAAAAAGCTGCTTTAGTGAATGCAGAAATGGGGCAGCATTCCCATCCGGAGCGGCGAACTGCACCATCCAACACACCGGGAACAAAACGAGACCCACTCATTTATTGTCAAAAAAACCCTCAAACTTTACTTGCGTTTCTCTCAATAAATAATTTACAGTATATACACGCGGTGACACTCCCCTGGGTCTCAATGCAGGGAGGAGGTGCGGGGGGACCTTCTCGCAATGTCCCCCCCCACCTTTGCTTATGTATTTCTTTTGTTTCCAAGTATCGGGTCTTTCTTGGCCACACTTCACCTTTAACCAGAACTGGGTCAAACACAACCAAAATAAAGTGCTTCACTGTTTGCTTCTAAAATAGGGATACCCCAACCACCACGCGACAGACGGCCACCACTGGAGTGCTCACCTGGACAGTGGGACTGAGCCACGCCGTAATCAAATTGACTTTCCTTGGCTGAAAATTACTCCTAAACCACAGCCCATCGTGCCGTAGGGTGATCGCTACATGGGAAAGGGAGGTCCTAAGGGAAGTATCGACTTGTTGGCACGCTGTGGCTCGGCCAGCTAAGACTGCTTTCAAGAAGCTCCGTGTCTTCAGAGGGGTGCTTTGCACAGATGCTCTTAGTCTATGGGGCAACATCGCAAGAAAAAAAAAAGTTTCCTCTCACCCAGTGACAAATTTTGACTTTCAAAACTTGCGTTTTCAATTTCTAGGGAAGAGAGAAACTCGGTTCTTTCTTTAACAATGGAAACAAAAAGTCCAAATCAGCCTGGCTGAGCAATTAGTGCATTGGGAAGCTAAAAACTGTCCTGTGCCGTGGTCCAGTGGCTGCTCTCCGCAGCGCCTCCGAGCTGTGATATCCTTATTTCCATATCTCCCTAAACAGAACACGTGGGGCACCAGCAAACAAAGCAAGGAGCAAAGTAGTAAACACATTTTTTTTTGTTTCGTTTCTTTCCTTAAACATTTTAAAACCAATTACATCTCTTCATCTGTACAGTCACACGAGATCAATGCCAGGGCTCTATATATTAAAGAGACAATATAAATTACATCCATTGACACAATTTTGCATTTCTCTGCTGCTTTACAAACGGAGCTCTAGAGCTGTTAGGACACAATGAACAGTCACGTTGAGTATTTACACCAGGCTGCCTCTTGGCACCAGTTCAGACTGCCAAATGTAGCCTGTTCCCACCTCTTTTGGTGCTAGCTTGTGTCATCGTGCCCAGAGACCTCCCTTGAGAGCAGGAGGTGCCCCCAAGAGTGACACGTGGTTTGGGGCTGGTTTCTGGGAACTTCCCCCTGAGGAAAGGAGGGGAAACCCATCAAGAGTTCTCTCCAAGATGCAGACCAAAGGTGGTCTTGCTGTTTGTTCAGCGGGCGATGAGGTGAACCACAGAGGAACATGGAGAGGAGGAGATGGGCAGCACTACGCGGTGGGGGAAGATCATTGGTGGTTTCAAGGCAGGGAACAAACATTTGGGGGCAGTCAGGGGGGTCCTCTGCTGCATCCCGTCTTCTGGCTGTATTTCTGACATTTCCCCATTTCTGATACAAGCCCAGAAGGGCTTAAGGTGCAACTAGTCTGCAATGGGGTTGCAAGTCATGGCCCCAGGACGAGGAGCAGAGCAGAGACCTAGCAGCAAACAAAGAGAGCACGATGCTCCTGCTCCATTCCAGGGCCCGGCCGAGCCGTGGGCAGGCAAGGGGGGTGCGGGGCTGGAGGGAGGTGCGCATCGGGTCTCCCACTGAGCAGCCTCCCCGCTGCCAGTTTTAGGGGACCGGGCAGCAAACGGCGCAAGGAACTCATCCAACGCTGGGCAAAAGTTACAGAAACCGCTTGAGTACTGGCCAGGTTTCTCCCGTTGCCATCAAGAGTCCTCGGTGGGTCCGGGCAGAGACAAGGGAGCCAGGAATAAAACTACCAAGTGAATCAGCCGAATGAACTGGCTACCTTTGAACCATAACAAACACAAGCCGAGGCTTGAGGAACATGTTCCCCTTCCACCCAGAAGATGCCTGGCACCGGTGGGACCCTTCCCCACCATTTCGGCCCCTTGCACCGATGGGGCTGCAGGGAGAGCGGGACATGCCCTGTCAGGGGCCAGGATTGGCCCCGTCTCACTGCTCTCGCCCTCCTCGCAGGCTCTGCTCTCCAAAGACAAAGCCACGGTCGCACACGCCAATATCACAGTCACTACGTGCATTTTCGGGACCTGGGGGAGCTCTACGAGGAGGCGGAGGCTCCTTGGCACCCACACTACTGGGAGGAGGAGGACGACGAGAAGGGGAGACGAGGAAGGTCCAGACAAAGTACAGTCCAGCAAAAACTCCTGACCGGTCCCATTGGCAGCACGTTCTTCCCAGGCAAGAGCTGGGAAGGTGGAGGACCTGGTGCTGAAGAGAGGGGTTGAGATTTGAGGACAACCCGTGCGGCTCTGATATCCAACCTCCCGTTGTCCAGCGCTGCCATCTCATCCCTGGTCCCCTCCTGCTCCCCTTTCCCCGCTCTCCACGGTGGGAAGGAGCAAACCCCTATAACAAGCCCAACCAACACTGACTCAAACACAGCAGTGCTGCCCAGAGGGCGGGGGAGGTCCCCGAGGGAGCCGTGTTGCCCGGGGCCAGGTCCCGTGTCCTTTCATAGAGGTGCAGCTTGTCTTTGTTGGAGTGAAGCATCTTCACGTCCTCAAAGGCATAGTAAGCAGCCAGCATGAAGTTGACATCCCCTGTCGTGAGGAGGTCGAAGACGCAGGACTGGAAGTAGAGGTCCTCCACGGGCAGCTTTTCCCTGCACTTGGCTGTGGCTGTTTCGTATGTGAAGGCCTGGGGGGGGGCTGACAGGCTGGGCCCCTTCCTACGAGCACGGCCCTCTGTGGCCTGAGCCGAGCGGATGGTCTGGAAGTCAATCTGTTGGTTAAGCGGACAACCGCGGAGGCACAGGTAGAGGCCCTGACTGTCCCGGTCTTCCACAGCGTTGACCACCTCCTCCGGCATCCGCACAGCGAAGGTGAGGTACCGGCCCACTTGCCTCACCACGATGGTGGTGCCAATGTACTTTGCCTGGATCTCGATGTGTTGGCCCGACACCTTCTCGGTGATCTTCAGGCTGTTGGCTCCATGCTTGTCCCCACCATTCTTGGAGCCATCGGCAAAGGCAGCAGGGAGCTCATCCATCTCTGCTTGGTACACTTTCTGGTCCACACACTCCTGGAAGCTCTTGAAGATGATGGTGAGCTGCGGGGGAGGAAAGAAAGGAACAGAGTTACAACCAGCAATGACCACCTGAGAGCACAGGGCCACCACCAGGAGTGGCATGGGAGGTGGAGGAGCCATCTTCTCAGCCCAGCCGGGATTGTGGCCTTCAGCTCATGGGCAGGTGCTTCATCCTAAGAACTTGCCCCAGCTTTTAGGTACCCATGGCCATCCTGCTTCAGCACAGGGATAGGGATATCATGTATGGAGTGAAGACCCAGACGCTGGACTGAATGTACCACCTGAATCTGTACTGTTATCTCCAGGCCCAACACAGGACCTCCCCTGTAGCTAGCGCTGGTTGGAGTATCACTACTCACAGGCTTGTGGTGACATGCCTGTGCATGCAGCACTCTCTTGCCTCCAGGGCCTGGGAGGCGGCAGAGGGGGATGAGCCCTGACTCTCCTAGAGGCAGCAGAACTTCTCTGGCTCCAATGGCATTTACATCTCAAAGGCTGGACCTCTTCCTTTCCCTGGCTACTCACAGACTAGAGTCTTCTCCTCTGGGCCCCAGAACATGGCGTGCTCCATCTCAACCACGCAGACACATACATGTTCAGCATGTTTGAGTGGGCAGGCCCTTCTAGGGGTGATATGGGAGTAGACTGAGCCCAGCATGGCTCCCCACACTTGGCTGGGCTCAAACACGGGTCCCTTGCTGGAGGAAGGACCTCACAGCGCTTGCTCTTCCCTTGCTGTGCTGGCTTTTGGGGGAAGGCTTGATGATGAGGAGGAAGAGCAGAGTTTGCATGGGAGGAAGAGCAACTTGCTCTTCTACCCATGCAAACTACGCTTCCTCTTTCACCTCTTGCAGACTTGCTCTTCCTCTTGCACCTCTTTCTATGAGAGAGGAACGGTAAGGGGGACCTACCCCAACGTGGTCCCCATGAAGGGGCAGACTGAGACCTGGCCAGAGCAGGGCAGGGGTGGAGGAGAGATGGCTCCAGCAGCTCCAGGGCAGGTATGCCCGAGGGCTGAGTATGAAGGGAAAAACTGAGGCTCCCCAAGGACTGGGCTGAGCATTGTGGTGGCTCCCAGCACCTCTGCTCCCAGTGCTGCTGGCGAAGAGCCCAGAGCTGTCCAGAGCCCTGGCAATGTCCCTCGCTCCCACCCACTCCTCTGCTGAGTGCCCAGATGCTCCTAGCCCCACAGCAGCCCCGCTATCCCCTCCTCAGCCATGTCATGAGGCACCACCATGCCCTGGGTTTCGGTCTGCA
Source organism: Dromas ardeola (assembly GCA_013398915.1). NCBI lineage: Eukaryota > Metazoa > Chordata > Aves > Charadriiformes > Dromadidae > Dromas > Dromas ardeola. The sequence continues at coordinate 1,281,553 of VYZM01019502.1, read as the reverse complement.
CTACCCCTAACATGGACCAGCCCTGCCTCTGGCTGGAGGAAGAAGGGCAGACCAGAGAACATCATGCAAAAACACAAAGAAAGAGCCCCGTGGACCGGGAGGCTCCCGTCCTTTCTAGCAGCACATGGTCCTCTAGCAATGACCCAGTAACGCTTTCCACAGCTCATGATGCAGATCTCATGACTAATCCCTCCTCACCACAAGCCCGTGAGGCAGATAACGGGTTGAAAAGGCTCAATTAAGATGGTGATCCTGGGATCCAGCCTACGTCCCTGGGGTCCTTAAGGATCACTTTCCTCAAGCCAGATTTCCCTGCAAGCTTCAGCAGGTTTTAATGTCTTTTGGTAGGTAAGGAGTTGAGAGCATCATGAAGTATCTTTAAGGAGGTTCATTAGGGACAAGTCAAAACCAAAATGCCAGCTCCAGCTCAGACTAAAAAGGTGACATCCAGAGCTGAGAAGCAGTCCCTGTCCTACATGTACTTCTCTCCTCTCCCCACATGCAGGGAGAAGCAGATCTCCCAGGCATGGCGGACGTCTTCCAACAGCAAGAGCTTTTGGAAGCTCTTCGGAAGCTTTGGCTCCTGCTGAGCCTCCCTTTTTTTGGCACAAAAAGTGGCCTGTTAGCTTTAGAGCTTGTGCACCACGGAGCAACATGACAGTTCATCACCTCCAGGTCTCTCCTGAAGCTGAGGCCATGTCACACGAGTCCTGCTGTATCACGGCAACACATTTTCACTTGGGTTTTCTCAGTGTTTGTCCTGTACCTTCAGGATGCTTATTTAGGCTGTCAAAGCATCACCAGAGAAAGACCGTGCCCCACAAAATGCCTTAACTCAGCTGTAAACCAGAGAGACAATTATGAGCCTGCGCAGTGGGGAAGGCAGTGTGAGGAGCTCAGCTCCCTCCAGGCTGTTCCCCACAAGCTGGAGCCTCCCTGGGGCGCTATCCTGGATTTTCTTGGACCATGGGTGACCAAAGCTGCCACCATCATTCCTGGTCTGGCTGTTCACAGGAACCTGGAGTCCCCCAAGTGGGAGCCCTCTCAATTTGCCATCCCCGACTTTGGCCATGATTGCCCTCTGAGCTGCAGCATCTCAGCCTGCTAACCATGAGGGGGCTGGACATGCTCAGGAAAAAACCACAGGTCATTCAAGTCATGGTGGAAGGACAGAGGAAGGACGGGTGTCTGATATTTAAGGCCAAACACTCAACTTCAGAGGAGCTCCCACCCAGTCTTACCCTCCCCAGGGAGATGTGCAAATGGTGGAGACAGACAGACGGTGGGAAGAAGGGCTGTTCAGATGCACCTCTTCCCTTGCCCACCCCTGCTCATGGGGACATGCCCGAGGCTCACCTTGCTGGTGGCGGTGGCCATGGATCCAGGCAGCACCGGCGTGTTGGTGACCTGGACATTCAGGTAGTTATTGTCTATGAGCGGCCAAGCCCCTTGCACCTTGCAGGTTTGGAAAGTGTCTGTGAAAGTCCTGAGGTGGGGGTCCCCGAAGAGCCCGCAGTGCGTGTAGTTGGGGGCAGCCGAGTGTTTGTGAAAGCTCTTCTCGTAGTGGCAGATTTCGGGGCTGTCGGAGCGCTCCTGGCTATCCCCGGGGGGCAATGTCCGGAGGCGGGGCTGGGACGTGGGGCCATCCTTGGAGCAGTTGTGTTGCTCCATGAGATCGTCTATGCCATGCACGGCGGAGTGGTAGGCCAGGTCGCCCCTGCAGGTGCGGGCGGTGCGGCGGGTGCAGTGCGCGTAGGCACGCAGCGCCGTGCAGAATTCGGGCGCCTCCTCCGCGCCCAGGTGGTGGGAGCCCGACGTGGCCGCCCAGAACTCAGAGTTGCACTTGAGGATCTTGCATGGAGATGTCACTGCGGGAAGGGAGGGAAACACAAGGCGGTCAATGCTTGCATGCCTGCGTGTGGGACATCCAACTCTAACCCCAGCAAGAGGTTGGTGTCCTCCTCCCGCAGCCCAAACTCATGACATTGGCTCTACCGCGTGAGCGGGCCTCGCTCACCAGATGTGACCCTCTCACATGACCCAACTCTCATGCATCAAAGCCAAAGAAACCAACAGGATCTGACCCAATTTAAGCCAAGACGGGAAAGACCATCCAGAGTAATGCTCCTGGGGGAAAACCAGGGTGTGCAACAATGGGACATATTCATTAGCAGGGATAAGGGAGAATCATCAATGTGGGGGGACAACGTGGGGGTTTTAATGCCTTTTGGGGGTTTGACATTGAAAGCTCTGTGCTGCGTGAATTACTGCGCGTTGTGTCCAGACCGAGCTCTATCAGCACAAAAATCTGTCTGCCTTCCTTTTCCTCCTTCATGGGCATGGGGAAACCCAGCCCCGCCATGACCGCTGTGCCCCAGACACGTCGACATGCCGGGGTTAGAGCAGGATCTGTGCCGCGACCAACGCTGACGCAGAGCCAGCGGCCACCCCACCACCCTCACAGCTGCAGCCATGCACGGAGCAACACTTGCCAGTGTCCCCATGCCCCTGGAAAGAAGGAGAAGCCAAAAAACCTCCTTCTTGCCTGCCGTGCGCCTCTACCCAGCCCTGGGAGCCCGTTCCCAGCCAAGGCCCGCTGAGAGAGAACAAGAGGTGGAGGAGAAAAACCGGCGCGGCCGGGTGCGGGGATGCCAGCCGAGCCCCCGCCTCCCCTCCGCACCCGCCTTGCGTCGCCCATGCGGAGGCGAAGCCAAAGGCAGCAGGGCCTCCGCCGGGCTCAGCCGCAGCCCCGCTGCTTGCCGGCAAGGCGGAGGAAAGTAAAGAAAATTCAGATCCTGGTTGTTTTTCCTTTTTCTCCCCCAACGTCTGCTTCCCTGGAGCAGCCTTGAAAGCAGCTGTGCAAAAAGCACACGGCCATCCCCGGACGTTGCACAGGCACTGCTCTGCCCGCGCCAGTTTGGATTCATGCTGGGTGAACCCAGGCTCACACCACTTAAAATTCATGGTGTTTTCCTTCCTCTCCTCTTAATCGACCCCCTCGGAGGGCCTGGAGACAGGACAGACTCGGGCACAAAAGGACGAGAAGAAAAGCCCCACCATTTCCAGATGCTTTCGTGGTGCCTCTCGCAGGGGTACACGTATGTTCCTGTCTCGGGGTGTGTTTAGAAGGAGGCTGGCGAGGCATCTGTGCCAAAACCATTTCAGATTTGTTTAAAAAGAAAGTTACAAAACCCAGTATTGTTTCAGGGAAAACAGTATGTTTTAGTTTTAAACATCGCAGTGCTGGAAACCTAAACATAGTTGGTGCTGGAAAAATCAGAAAGGGAGACCAAGGCTATAAAACACTGAGCAGTCCAGCTTTAAGAAACAAGCCTGTCTCCTCTCCCTTTCCAAGAAGAGCAAAGTGCAAATAGGAAATGGTGACAGGTTCCTCACAGTTTTAAAATTCATGTTTAATAAACTCAGATGCTAGCAACAGCACCGAGAACCCAGGAGCTGTTTTGTCTTGGCAGCATCCCATTAGAACCTGCAAGAAGCACCGTGGAAAGCCTTTAACTCATCATTGACCAGAGGTGACTCGATAACAAGCTTTTGACCTGGGACATGGGCTCACGCTTCTGCTAAGCCTTCTGAACCTATGGGTCAAATTTAAAAACATTTATTATCTCATGTCCCTTTTTTTTCCCACCCCAAGAGGGTGGTTTTCCACCAAAGACGCTTTGCTTATCAGTGGGGTCCCCATCCCAGCCACTGCCTTGCCATGGAGCGTATTGCTCTGTGTTTCTCCTGGATGAGAAACACGATAAATTGCTGTCTCGTTACCCGCACGCAGAAAAGCCCAGCTCCCCAGCGCTGCCCGCCTTGGCTCTGGAGGCCGCAGGTTCAAACACGGCTGTTGCAATATGCTGTAGCCAGCACAGTGCCGAAAATCTGAGGGAGAAGTCAGGGACAGCATTTAATGCAGGCGATGGCGCACAGTAGCACAGTCAGAGTGACAGGAGTGAGTTTGCTGTCACGGGGAGCGCAAGCAGGCGTGTTTCGGGGCGAGATGCTCGCGATGCAGGTTTGTCGGGGCGGAAAATAAGGAAAATGCATCTCACTCCCTCTGACAGAGGCTTTGCAGATCCCCCAGGACCCCCCCCAGTGGAAGGCAGGAGTCAAAAAACCACGCAGGAGAGTGACCAGCGCCACCATTGCCAGTTATCCCAAACAACTGTGGCACCAGGCAATTAAAATCATTGCTCTCCTAGTAGTTATGCTAATGTACAGCTGGAGGATGCCTTGAGGTTGCGTGTGGCGGAACGTGCTGTCACTGCAGACAGACTTGCCAGCACAGCCCCGGGAGGAGCTGGAGGACGCGTCCCTGGCCATGCGGGACCCACACACCCCACTTCACCTGGCGGCTCGGTGAGGCACCGGGATGAAGGTGCAAAGGAGCAGCTTGTAGAGCCCAGCCCTTCACTTCAGCCGCTGTGTAAGATCACAGAATCATAGGATGTGCTGTGTTGGAAGGGACCTTTAAAGGCCATCTAGTCCAACCCCCCTGCAGTCAGCAGGGACATCTTCAACTAGATCAGGTTGCTCAGAGCCTCATCCAGCCTGGCCTTGAATGCCTCCAGGGATGGGCCTCCACCACCTCTCTGGGCAACCTGTGCCAGTGTTGTTCAGGAAAAATGGTATGTTGTTGGGTTTTTTTGGTAGCAATAAAACCACAACCTGTTGCTTTTTAAAGACGTGCTTCATTTGCTTGGATCAAGGAGATGCAAGCATCAGCTGTGGCAGCCTACGGACAGGGTGGGCTGCTGCAAAACAGCCCCCCAATACTCAGTGCTAAACACATCCCTCTGCCAAGCATCCCTCGCCGCCGCACTGCCCCAGGGTCACGCATGACTTTATAAGGTACTGAGTTAAAAAAAAAACAAAAAACAAAAAAAAACCCAGACCAACAACACCATGGGCAGGGAAGCCCATCTCCTTCCTCCCTGGGCCTGAAGGGGGAGCGTTCTTCTTTAAGATGTTTATCGCTCGGGTTTTGGCACCCATCCCTTTTTCGCTGTTTCGCTCAGGGCCCCATATAAGGCCAGATCTCCAAAGCCAGGTGCCGAGCGAGCGGCAGAGGCGGTGTGTGCGCAAGCGGAGCCGCGCGTCCCCCCCCCCGGCCCCTCACGCCTGGGCTGCCCCAGAGAGGCTT